>JAJOOR010039243.1:0-27083 GCA_036250505.1 Solanum acaule | reverse complement strand
ACTAGGGTCACCTCCACTGATTTTAGACTCCAAACAACACATAAAAACATGAACAACATACTAGAACACACCAACACGTAAAAGACTAGTTTCCGAACGTCTTGGTTGTCCCTTGACGTTTGACTTCCAAACTCTTTAAAACTAACTTAAAAGGCTAGTATTCATTATTTTGACAAGTTATTAATGCATAAAACCCATGTGAGGCTCTACTTTATCCTACTTTATTTTGAGGGTCGTTACAACGACTCTATCTTTGCAAACTTGATTCCATTTGTTGACGACTTGACGATCTCAGATCATAAAAAATAAGATTCAGAAAAGGAATGGTTTGCCCTCATGCAAGACATCACTAATGGCGAAGAATAGTTTTTCCAAACACGTGGTTTTTCATACCCTATCTTGGGTATGAGGGACCAGGTTGTTCTAGATCTTTACTCTTTGAAAGATGATAGTCGAACCAATGATTATCTCAGTGCCATTGATGATTACCTCATATGCGATGAACATCCTAATGACCTTAATGTAGAGCATCTTGATGATATTGATTTGGAGCATAAGCTTGAAGATAATTATCCCTCAGATGGATATATCGAAGATAACAAATCTTCTACTAATTCCTAGGAATACATTGAGGAAACTGTTGAATCTACACTAGAATCTGATGAAGAGGACTATCCTCCTATTTTCATAAATCATCACAAAGAAATAGACGTATCTGAAGTAGATGATGACCAGGACGACATGAAGGATGATCTGATCCTGGAAAGGAGACCAGAACCAACAATCAGGTCCAAGCTAGACCAAAAATTTCCTTCTATTGGAAGTTTGCCGTGACTGTTTAGCCCTTAGGAGATGAATGTCACGAAGCTCAACGAATTATCTTCTAGCACAATCGGTGTATCCCAAAAGAAATATGGCCTAAAGAATGGGCTCGCTGGAACTACATGGACGACCACCCCTACTGGGAAAAAGTCTGACAAGCTGCAAAAGAATATCAAGCCCCATATGAGATACCAAGAGATAAAGTTGCTCAGGCCATTACACTACAAGAAAAAGCTTTATTTAAGATCAATATTTATGGATGAGTCAATAATCCCGTCTCTAAAAGTAGATGTATTGGGACGAGATTTTATTTCGATCTTTAATTCCGTATGTTATTTTGAAGGTACTAAATCTAGTCTCTAGAAAAAGTAGTAACTGGTCCCAAATCAAAATTCAGGGGTCTTGAGAAATATATATTGAAAGGAGGGAATTGAAATGTAAAAAAAAATTCATCTTTTTTCACCAAAATTAGGCGCCTAAAAGTACTTATTACAATTCTAAAACGAAAAGAAAAAAAGATATGATGAAATAAAAAAACCCTAGCAAAGATCTTCCCTAACAATCATCTTCCCTCACAACGATCTCAGTTTATCTCTCAACTAAATTAAAATCTGTGTTTTCTCAAAACAGAGAAATTAGTGGTCTGCCTGGCAGGAAACGTAACCGAGGTCTCTGTGCTGCCTAGCAGGAAACGCAACAGAGGTCTCTGTGTTTTCTCAGAACAAAGAAAGCAGAGGTCTGTGTAGGGATGAACTCAACTCAATCTCTATCTTCTATTCACTCGAATCTCAGGTATGCCTCCACTTACTATGAGTTAATTTGATTTCATCTGTAAGGTCGATTATTTGTTTGTGTTGTTCGAGTCATATCTTTTCTTGTTTGAACTCTTGTTCTGTTAGACTAGCTGCTGATCTTTTTCTTAAACAAGATTCAGTTTGTAGTGTGATTTTTCAGCTTTGTGTTTGATCAGTTTCACTTAGGTGGATATGCTCTAAGGTTCCAGGGAGTTGTGTTTTGGAAAAAATTACACAAAAAGTAGGCATTATTCGTATTCTTTCTAATTACCACCAAAGACTGACTGCAGTTGCACGTTCAGGTAAGCTATACCAATAGGGTCTAAAACATTTCTAACAATTTAAGTGAAGGTAGTACAGTACACCTCTTAGCCATATACCTATAAACAAAATAGTTACATTCTCAACAACAATCAAACTCAATTGTAATAACAATTCCAGTAATTTCTGTCAGAAGACCACAGTAAGAATTAATGAAAAAACAAGGAAGTAACAGCTTTTATTTCTAACAGAGATGAAGAAAGGAATATTATATCGAATTGACGTTGTTTGCTAGGCATCATCATATCTTCCTTGGAAAATGTTATTATCTTTAATGCTAGGCATAACCTGGAAAAGTGTACATATCTAGAATCAGTCCTTAAAGAATTAAGTTATAGTTTCGTTTGGGTCTGAAGCTGATGAACCATGTAAAACACGTTAGAACTAATGTAAAAGACCTCCTGTGGTGTTGCACATAAAAGGTTGAAAGAGTGATAGTTTTATTTGCATCTGAAGCTTGGAAAACTTAATAGCTTTCAATAAAAATACATTCTAATAGTTTTTTAAAGCACTCTTTCATAATTTTCTAACTGGTTCTCTAATTTCTGTCTACTTGTATCTTAACAATGCATCCTCTTCTGTGAGTTTTTTTTTTCTACTCTAAATTTGATTTGTTGATTGTTTTATTTTTATAGCTTAGTGTATAGTGTGTTCCTAAAGAATCAATCATTTTTTTATGGTGAAATTCACTCGAGCTGATGAAACATGAAGGAAGACATAGAAATGATGCAAATTACCTCTTGTATATGATGTACATTGTATGTAGAAACAACAATAGTTTCATTTAGGTTTCAAAACTTGGAAAACTCGAGATTTTTCAAGAAGATACGTTCTAGCATTTGAACCATATTTTTTTCCGTTCTTGTAAAACTAAATCAGTAGCTATTTTCTATTTGTTCAAGTTTAACATAAGACTCCTCTTTTGGGACTTGATTTTTTCTTCTTCTCTATATTTGATTTGTTTGAGTTACACTACTTGTTTGAATTACTCTTCTTCTCTGAGATTAGTTGGTTAATTTTTTTTTTGAAGTATATTAAAGTTTGTAGTGTGATAAGATCCCAAAAACAAAGGAGATCAGTCCTAAGAGAAGCAAATGTTCCTAAGAAACAAAACAGTGAACTACTCTTAAACAGAGGCACTCATAGGTCATGCATTAAGACAATGTTCAGGGAGAAGATATAGGGATTTGTATTTGACTCGAGAAATCTATTCGGAATTACAAGGGATTTGTATTTGACTCGAGAAATCTATTCGGAATTACAAGGGATTTGTATTTGACTCGAGAAATCTATTCGGAATTACCTTTTAAGACTAACAAAGCATGCTGGAAAGTGGCTGCAGTTATTAAAACCGAACCAAATATATAGCCACGTGCAACTAATTCTTAAAAAGATTTCTATCTAACTAAAATAGATTAGTAATTGCAAAAGCACCATTGAATTATTATCTACTGTAAATGGATTATATTATAGTGTTTTGTGTATGTCTAAGGAATCAATCATATTTTTTTACAATCAAATTAACTCGAACTCACAAAAGATGTAAGAAGCAACATAACTGATACAAATTATGTCATGTGGTGCTGAACGTAGAAGGTAGAAGTAGTGATAGTTCCATTTGAGTTTCAAACTTAGCAAACTTGAGATCTTTTAAGAGATACGTTCTTATAGTTGCACCATATATTCGTCCATTCCTATCAAACTCAATCACCACAAATTTATCAAAAAGCTGTAAAAACAGATTGTAATTATCTTTTAGAAGGTTAAACGTGCAATTGAGTTCTTACAGTTATACTTCATGTGGTTCCTTATATAGAAGGTAGATACAATGATAGTACTCTTTAATGTTGAATCATAGTACTCTTTAGGTTTGAATCTTTACAAACTCGAGATCTTTCAAGAAGAAATGTTCTTATAGTTGTACCACATATTCTTCCATTATTGTAAAACTCAAGCTCGACAAATTTAGCAAAATGACTATAAATAAAAGATTTTAAGTAGTGTGCATCTTAAAAATTACAAAAATATCTGTAAATAACATATTGTAAGTTGTAAATAATAGATTGAATTTAATTTTGATAACTTAATGTACTAGTTACAAAATCACAAGTTGTGTGCATTTTATGTTTTTTCTTATCGTTTATATTTTTTTAATCTATTTTTATGTGTTCTCCAAGGTTATGGCACCTAGTAAGCAATGGATGCAACTTTCTCTTGATAATCAGGTCGACCAAGCCTATTTAGATTGGGTGAAATAGTTTTGGATTATGCTTTTCAGGGATCAAAAGAAGAAGATAAAATACAATGTCCATGTTACAGATGTAATACAACATTAGAAACTCGTGAGATGATTGATACACATTTGAAAGTTTATGAAATAATTCAAAATTATACTTTTTGGTATCACCATAAAGAATTATACAACTATAGGATCATCTAATCCTAGAAAGGTAAAAAGAGTTTGAGGGAGCAACAAGTGTAAAGAAGTCGCATCACTTGAAGCTGGAAAGAAGCTGAAAGTAATCTTTTACAATAATCGAACAGTTGGAACAAATAGCAATCTATTTTTGAGGAACCTGGGAAAAAAAATTGTGACGGTAATATGTTTACATTGGGAGTACCATCGTGGAGGGACATTATGCAACAAAAGTTGGATCACATGTAGGCAGCTATTGAGGTACGATTATGAATTACATCATCATTATGTTTATATTCAAGTTTTTCTGCTGTCTGTTAAATATTACATGAATCTAATCAACTAATCAAAATGATAAAACGAAGGATATCTACTAAGAAGACTACACTTGTGTAACTTCCATCCAATGTTTAACTTGATGAATCATAACTTACTTTTCTTATATTTCCAATATTAACCATTGTTGCACATCTTTTTCTTTCTCAATTTTATACATACTTTTTGTATAGTTGACGCACAATGTTCAAGTCTCCTTTTGTAGGATAAATTTGAGAGTGACTACTTTGATGATCATCATGATCATATATTTGGATGGATGAATGAGTTATGGAACAAATGGTGAGGGTATTTGCACGCTACTTATGTGAAGAATAAGCCAATTGTTCATGCTCTTAAGAATATTCCAAAGGGAGTAGAAACGAAGGAATGGGAGTGGTTAGTTAAGGTTAAGGAACATTTTTGTTCCGAAAGTATCCAGGTATACCTAGAGATCTAATAGCCTATATTTTTTAAGTATCCATTTTGCAACTCATCGTGATATTTAGATGTGAAACTTTTTTTAAACTTAGTAAGTTCTCTTAGATATGACTGCTTTACATAACAATACAGGCGAGAAGCAATAGAATTGCAGAAAATCGAGCTATATTCTTTGAGACTCGTAAGAATGATAGCATGCTTGTTGAACCAGAAGCAATTGAAAAACATGTGCGTTTGGTAAATTCAATATGTATTTACTTCAAATTATTATTGAATCAGTTGAAATATACTTTTTTATGTTTTGCAAGCTCAAATCGAAGAAATACTAAATGCTGAGCCATCTCTGCCTAGCATAGAGATTGTAGAAAAATGTTGTGGACGTCAAACCCACCATGTATTTGGCTTTGGGGGTGGAGTAAAGGCAAAGGACATGAGGAAAATAAATAGTTGAATGATCGCTTGTCTACCATAGAAGATGAGCTGAAAGAAATAAGAAAAATGAAAGAACTTTTTGCTGCTCAACAATTGCATAACCCGCATACGACATCACCCGTATCATTTGAGTGACCATTGACTTTTTTTGCTGACCAAGTAAGTAACAATTTACCAAACTATATTTGCGGATAGTCATTTAAGCATTTAGTGTATGGCTGAACTCTTAGATGATCGATTGTGTTTAGACGAATTTCTTCACTTCTGAGGTTCTTTGTTGGTGATTTTTTTCTCTCTTAGCCGGTGGCTGTTTGATCATCTATATACAGGTGATGCTCAATATAACTAGAAATGATCATTAATGAAATTAACAGTTTATAGACTTTGGCCTTTAGTTACTGGGCCAACGCTTTACAACTTGAGTTATTTGTGTTATGATTCATGATACATATTGGGGAATTTTTTGTTTGTTGGATTGATAAAGGAAAATGGTTTTGATATTGGGCATCTCCAAGGTGTTTATATATATATGACACATTCAATAATGCTATATATGAATCATTATACATATGCTAGGATAGAGCTGATTTTGTTGATAAAACAGAGAAAAATTCGAGCAAATAGAATTATGTTATTGATATTGATTAGTCTTTAGATGAGTATTATTGATAACATGAGAACATTAGTAATAGCTACCACATCTGAAATTCATCAGGTTTTTCGAGTTATTTTAATGTTTGTGTCATTTCTTCTTTAGACAGAAATTGGAAAACTGATACGCATTCAGTTTTAGCCTTTTAGTAGCTACAACAGTAGTAATAGCTACCACATTTGAAATGCTTCAGTTGTTTCGAGTTATTTTAATGTTTTTTGTCGTTTCTTCTCTAGATAGAAATTTGAAAACTGATACGCATTAAGTTTTATCCTTTTAGCAGCTAGAACAGTAGTAATAGCTACCACATCTGAAAAGCTTCAGTTGTTCCGAGTTATTTTAATGTTTGTGTTGTTTCTTCTCTAGACAGAAATTGGAAAACTGATACACATTAAGTTTTAGCCTTTTATATGTCTTGGAAATTGTTGCTTCTTGCGTGCAAGCATATATAAGTGAAAGAACCATTACACTCAACCTATTACGATAAGCAGTAGTAAAGTTATATACTTCTTACTCCAAAAGTTCTCTTAATAGAAGTGCAAGTGAAAGTTGGGACTAAAGTAAGAGTTAGATGATAAAGCACAACAACTAAATTATGGTTTGTCCACTATGAATCAGATTACAAGATAAAAATGTCAGGAAAGAAGAAGTAACAACATCCTAGCAATATACAGAAACTCTCGGCCCTATAAGACTTACCCCTTATGAATAGGCTTTTATCGATGCAAGAAGAACTTTGACATCACTCTCTGCTGCTGTTTTACATCAAGTTTCCCATCCATATACCGAATCTCTCAGCCTAAAGTCCAGCAAAAGAGAGATTTTAGTTGCACCTTTATCTGGTTTAGAGGATCAACTAACTCGCTAAATGTCATAACCCTCTCCTTTTTGGTAGCTATTGGTAGCCAATGTAGTAACAGTGAAACTATTAGACTCATCTTGTGCATGTAGAGTTTCTACAAAAGCACCAAGTTTCAAAACTAACTTCCTCAACAATCAAGGACAAACATGTATCATTAGAATTGCTTAATAGATCATTGCCTTCTTTATCTCTGTTTTTTAATTTTCTACATGTACAATTGCAGGCACATAGTTTGAGAGTGTTTGGCTCCTACAAGGTTTAATGATGAGAAGAAACCAGTGATAACTTGTTTGTTTCCCCTTCTACAATAATAACCTGGTGGTTTATAGCTGAAACAGTAATATATATCATGCTTGTTTAGTTCCTCTGCAACAACTTGTTTCCCCTAAAACATAATATAAATCTTCTTGGTGGAGAAATTATCCATTTGTGCTAGCTTATGACACTGAATTTGTGCTTTCGATATAGATTGGATTCTTGGTGAATGCATCTCAAAGTTTTGTTAATAATTTTTTCTTATGTTCTTGCAGCTTGTTGATATTCTGGATTATCCTTGGTGAATTTTAGAGTTGTTTTGTGAAGAATGAAGCTACAAGTCAAAATGCAAGTTTAGAATATGCACACGACCATTATTACTTTGCTAGGAAAGTTGTGCAAAACATGAAATCGTAGTTTAGCTTGGGATATTGTTAATTTGCTAAAAAAAAATTGTTAATTAAATATTGAAATTAACACCATGCGATGTTTACCTATTTTTATATTTATATTTGCCTTTTGGATAAAGATTTACCGTAGCAATCTTATTTTTATTGGTAGAACTTATAATACTTTTGTGACATGAAGATCCAGAATCATTGGTTGTCAATTAGAGACCAAAAATTTTGCTCGTCTCTAAAAGTTCAGCTAAGACGAGATAGTTTCTTGTCTCTAAAGGTTCATCTAGGACGAGGTGTTTCTTGTCGCGAAAAACAATCTAGGACGATGTGGTTGCTCGTAAAGAAAAAGTAATCTAGGACGAGGTAGTTGCTCGTCCGTAAAGAGTATTCTAGGACGAGTTCGTTGCTAGTCTTTAAAGGGTTTAATGACCAAAAAAGGACTAGCTTTCAAAGAAGAAAATCATCTATTTGGGACGAGATATGTAGTCTCTAAAAGTACTTTGGCGACCAGCTTTGATTCTGTCATTAAACACATTTAGCGACCAGTTAAAGGAACCCGTCCCAATTAACCTTTAGCGAAGAAGCATTTTAGGATGGGTGGCGACCAGCCTTTTGAAAATGCTATGTGCCAAAACAAAGCGTTGACAAGTATCGGACAATCCATCTGGGGCGTTGCTCATTCACAAGTCAATATTCATGATAAAATTAGTCTGATGGAAAAAAGGATGGACCAATCATCAACTCAACTTATCAGACTTATCAAAGCATTAGAGAAAAGGTTGCAAACAATACAGTTCGATATATGTCCCCTAGAAATGTCGTTCGTCCACTTAATTGAACAATAAATAAGTGACATAGCCTCAATTAAAGAGCAGATACTGCTATTGAGATATGGTAACTCAGAACCTAGGAGAGCTCAATCCTCTACCACAAGGTTTACCCCATGACGATTATCTCAGATGCGATGAACATCTTGATGACCTAAATCTTGAGCATCTCGACGACATTGATTTGGAGCATGAGCCTGCAGATAAATATCCCTTAAATGGATATATTGAAGATAGCGAATCTTCCCTTGATGCCTAGGAATAGGCTCATGATTCCTAGGAATATGTTGAAGAAACTACTGAATATTTACTAGAATTTGAGGAAGAGTACTATCTACCCATCTTCATGAATCATCACAAAGAACCAGTTTTCTCTGAAGTTGATGATTACCAGGACGACATGACTAATGATCCGATCCTCGAAAGGAGACCAGAACAAACGAATGCAATACCTAAAAACGTTCGAAATGGGTTTCATACTTAGACTCTCGACGATATTAAGGTCGTCGAATGGCCTCAAAGAATCCAAGACTTCTATACTTGGATGGTAACAAAGAACCTAGTCGAGAGGGAAAAGTACATGATCCTTTCAGAATTTACTTCAAGGTTCTCCTGCATTCTCAGGGATTGGTTGACCACAATAAGTGTTGCGGACATGAACTTCTTCCTAACATCCCAAGACTTCGCTGCAAATTTGAACATACCTCTAGAAGTTTTTAGTGGAGATACTCGTCAAATTCGTGAAAAACTGCGTAGAAAACTCTTTGAAATGAAGTGTATATCATTTGATAGAGATATCATTGATATCCAATTCCAAAAGATAGCAAGAATCTACTTTGAGCTTGGTGGAGATTCCAGATTGAAGCAAGCTTTTGTGTCATCATTGCCAAAGATGTTAGCAAGGCATACAATGACGATCATTGATGACAGATTTAAATCTATAAATATCCCACATATTGGCTACATCAGGCAAGCTATCTTTCAAGCCCTAGATAGTATCTGCACGAAGAGATCTTTTCTGAAACAGATCGTTCAAAATAATCCATCTCTTGATAAGGCATGCATTCGAAGTGACCTTGTCACTAAGTCTGACTGGTATTGGTCAAGTCCTCGAGCAAGACAAAAGTGTGTAAAGTAGTATCAGATAGTCAATTTACCTATACCATCTCATAATCGATATAGGATGACTAGGTGCACTAAATATTTCAGGAGAAGAACAGGCAATTACAAGAAAAATGATTGTTGCTTTATTTGCAACAAGCCTGGACACTTTGTGAAGAACTTCCCTCAATCTAAAAGATCTGTCAAGACCCAACAACTCTTTGATGACATAGCCGATCATACATGAATGTATCTCCGCAGAGATGATGACCTTGAATCAGTATTTTCAGTATAGGATGAACCGACGGGAGAAACTCATTTCTCAATAGATATTTATAAGATGGCTGGCAATGATATTGATATTAGTGATGATCCAGGCCACAACATGTATCACATATCCAATACAAAGGAAGAGATTATTGACTTCCTTTGAGAAGTTGATACACGTCATGTTCAATTGGCTATCTACTCTTCAAATTGAGGTAAAGCAGTGCACGTCATTGCGTTTATGGATACAAGAGCCGCGCCATCCATCCTTAACCCAACAGTTCTACCTGATAGCCAATGGATTTCTCATTTCCAGAATTTTAGTACACCATCTAAGGAAATCCTTATGACCAAGCTGAATACAAAAAAATCGATCGTAATTGAGTTCTTCCGTGGGTTACAATTTTGGACCAAACTTCTTGGTTCAGCTGTTCCAAGAAGAGATCTCATCATTGGGTTTGACATCTACACAAAGCTCAAGGATCAACTTGAGATAAGAACTAAGGGAATAGCTTCAGACAACAGTTCAAGCCATTTATTTCAATGTCGAAGTTATTCAAAATATCCGGTGATGAATAAAGTATAGGATATTTCGCCAACACAGTCTTTATGTTTAAGAATCCAAGAATCAACTCATATGAGATGGTAGAGTATCCATCCAAAATATTCACACAATTTGGGGACTCCTTTGATCCGTCAAATATGATATAACGAAGGACATATTATAAACTCCAGGTATTCAAGAAGTATGGAGGATCTATCATAAGGCATTTTGAGGTCCACCCGGAGTATACATAAAGCCATGTGTTCATTCTATTTGCAGATGATTTCCCCAAGAACTCTTACGGTTATTCTGGTACTTATGTCACCAGTATTACCTTTTTATGGAGTTCAAGCGCAACTTGTTTAGGGATTTTGATAGAATCCAACCAGCCCTACATAAATTTCTATTGTGGTTACGACCACCAAGTTGGTGGGTTAATAGCTTCAAAATTTTCTACGAGGTAAAGATATTCATGTTGCATAGTGAGGTGAAGATTATCACCAATCAGGTCCAAGCTAGACCAGAAATTTCCTTCTTTTAGAAATTTCCTGTCTCTATTTTATCCTTGGAAGATGAATATCACGAAGCTCAACAGATTATCTTCCAACAAAATCGATGTATCCCAAAATAAATATGGCCTAAAGAATAGGCTCGATGGAACTACAAGGACAACCACTTCTACTGAGAGAAAGTTGGACAAGCTGTGAAAGAATATCAAGTCCCATGTGAGATAACAAGAGATTAAGTTACTCAGGCCATTACTAGCATAATTATGGCATTACAATATGGATGGACTATCCAACAGAAATAGGTACTTAACTAGATCGACCAAACGAAGCCTCGAAAATAAAGAGTTGTACAAGAAGAAACATGGTTTCGATTGGTGGATGGAAGAAGGATATTCAAGCCCACCTTCAACACCTTCATCCTATGCATAATAGAATGACTCCCGATGACATGTGCAGGAAATCACCACTTACTGACAAAATTTTACTGTTAAACTTCCTAGCAATGTTCGTCAAAAGACTTCCTAGAAAAGTTTGCCAATAAGTTGCTTATCCACCTGCTTGCAAGTTTCCTACAAGTAGCTTATCCACCTATTTTGATGTTGCATACAAGTAGGTTATCCACCTACTTTGATGTTGCATACAAGTAGGTTATCCACCTGCTTGAGAGATTTCTACAAGTAGCTTACATACCTGCTTGGAGTCTTCTACAAGCTGCTTACCCACCAGCTTGCACGTGTTGTCACATGCTAGTTTTATTTGTTTTGTTTTAGTAGGATCCTTCACATGTTAAGTGGAGCTCATTTCGAATAAAGTTTGTTGTCGTTTACTATATTAGATAAAGATAGTGAGTCCGGATAATGGTTAACTATTTTTAAGTAGGACAGGGCTTATCCATTATTAGAATAGTGTGCCATGTAAGATAATGTTTTTTAATTTAGGTTTGTTTGTATTAGGCCACCTTCTACTATAAAAGGGAGGCCAAGTTTTAGTTAGAAATTAGATTTGGATTAGCTTAGAATAGATTAGAGAAAAAAGAAGAGTCATAGCTAAGAGTCTTAAGAGTTTTTCTTAGAAAATCTCTTTAGTTTTAGTACACTTTGGTATATTTTCAGTTATGAATAAAAATATTGTTGGCTAAACCTCTCTCTTGTTCTTCTTTCTTTGGTGGGATGGAAAGTTCGGTCCGGTAGGTAGTTGAAAGAACATGTTGGCCTGGTCATTGTAGTTATGCAAGTTGTAAATACTTGAGTATCGTGAAATTCATCGTGAAAGGAAGATCTTGACTAAGGATCGTGTGAGTGTCTGGGTGTATCCTGGGGATGCGTGGGTTGTGGTGCTGAATTGATAGGAATGAATTGGTTCGTGTATCATGGGATTGACTAGGGGTAGACAATGGTTATCCTAGTTATGAGGATTATTCTACAATTGCTAAGTAAAGCTTGAAACCTTTGTGGAATTTAATGAGATTGTTGATTAAGCGAATTTTGTATAGTAATTACGACTTACGAGTATCTAAGGTTGTGGTTTCCTAATATTTGGTGAGTAACGTGGTTGTATGGAAAGTTTTAAGAGATGGTGGGACACCATTCGAAAAGAAATTAAAGAGCTAGAGTCATAATAAAGAAAAATGGTGGGTTGTAGTACAACCTTTAATGAGAGTCTAGAGCAAGAATATTTTTTTGATTCTTAAGGCTAAAAAGTTATCTTTAGAGGAGTAGATAAGTGGGTTCAGAGATGCGTGATTTCATTTATTTTGTTGTGGCTATGGTAATAGTGTCACAAGTGTGTCGAATTGGTTAAAAACTATCCAAAAAGACTTGAGAAAGGAGTGTGCGGACATTAGCCTGAGTGTGATGACAAGTATTTGATTTTGTTTTTGAGTCTAGTAATGAGTATGATAGAAATTTTTAGCGAAATATATTGTAAGATCGATGGAAATGCGATCAATGATAAATAGAGATCCATGAATTCATAAAAACCTTGAGGTACAAGATAATGTTGATAGAGAAAGGGATTGTGTTATATGGTGGAAATTACAAGTCACATTTTTCATTATGAGTCTACATTCGTGGTGATGTATTTTGTCAAGGTATGAATTGGCAAGGTGAGAAATGATCAATTGCATCTGGTATTGAGCATTTGAGAGGCCTTACACCTGGGATGAGTCGTACGTACTACTATTGATTGTTAAGTATTGAAGAAAGGTTTTCATTTAAAAAGTGTTGGTTTATAATAAGGTAAATGGTCGGAGTGTTTATGATGGTTGTTAGTATTGTGAGTATGATTCACTAGCTATGCTCTAGTGTGTTTTCACTTTTGTGGGTGGATCCCTAGTGGTGAATCAGGGGTACCAAATCCTGCGATGTTCTCTTTGTTAAGGGGAAAGATTTGGTTATTTCGAATGACATAATTGTTATTGTCTTGGAGTTGTTAAAGTATTTTAGTGGTTCTACATGTACCACCATTCTTATGAGAATTTATAGGAGAGCTACCATGTGTATTTGTGGTTGTTCGGCAATCTTAATATTCCCTAGTGGTTTATGTCATGTATCGATTATGTGTGGTTGAATGCGGGGATCATTGGGTAATCTACAATTACTAAATCTAGCATTTCGATCGTGTTGTTGGAGGGGTTGTATGCCTGGACATATCCCTCGATGAATATCTGATTTCTAAAGATTAAATTTGTTATAACCTAAGCTCAAGGGAATTTATGTTGTGGGATGGAGATGTTGTTAATAACTGTGATTGTTTGGGTATTATGAGTGTGTGTTGGTTGGTTTAGGTTCACTTCTATTTGTAGCGAGTATTGACTTGGAATTTTATCATGCTTAAGTTCTAAAGGATTCATCTGGATGATTGTGTCAAGGTCATTGATAACATGTTGTAGATGTGTGTACGATGGACTTTGGTGGTTGTTGGGAATTGCTTTTGTTGTAGTTAAGTTTACACACAACGATAATTATCACTCGAGTATTGTGATGACTTCATTGAGGCATTTGTGGATGGATGTGTAGGTATTCAATTGGTTGGTTTGGGGACGAAGATTATATCATAACATGAGACTCAAAATTGTTAAATAGGACCTTCTGTATGAGGAAGAACCGGTTGAAATTCTTGATCGCAATGTCCGGAAGCTAATGACATGCGAGACAAGTATCCCCAGTAATTCGACGATTCAGAACAAGCGGAACGAATCCAGAAAGGGAAGGATCAAGTTTCTTAGGGTTTCAAGCTTGGATTCGAGGTAGGTGATGGTTGTGATTCTATGATTGTGTAATGTATGTTTGTTCTTGCTTCATTATGATACTTGTATATGTATGAATCTTGCAATATTGATCACACTTGTTGTAAATGAGATAGATGAATAATGATTGCCATGAAATCTTGACTTAAATGTATGATCTTGATGACATACTTGTGATTATGATTGTGGTGTGTTGATTGGATCGATTGCCACGTTCCGGCATAACTAACTAGGATCGGTTGCCACGTTCTGGCATAAATATGGGATCGATTGCCACGTTCCGGCATAAATATGGGATCGGCTGCCTTATTCTAGCACACTAACTTGGATCGGGTACCACGAACCGTATGCTAACAGTTTGGGTTTGGGTTCCATGAAAGGACCATTGAATTGGGTTCCGTGAGAGGACCATGGAATTGTGTTGTGTATCTACATGTGATGAGTTCATTCATATCTCATGATGATTGATATTGGAAGACGGTATGTTGATCTAAATTGATATAACTGTGAAATATGAGAATCGTGAAGTTGTTCATTGTCCGTATATGCTGATGATATTGTATATGTTTGTTATCTGCATGTGATTATATTGTTGTATTGACTTATGTTTGTTACACTTAGTGGGATAGCCATGTGATCCTACCAGTACACGATGGTTGTGTACTAACACTGCACTAGCTCTTATTTTTGTTGAGTACAGGGCATCTTCCAGCAGCTATTTACAAACCTCACTTAGAAGATCAGTGATCGTTAATTCGAATTCAAAGGTGAGCCATTTCTTCCCGGCTGCCTTGAGTTCTCTTTTTGTTTAGTCCATCCTATTCGGAGTTAGACTAGTTCTTTGGACGATTTTCTTGTTTATACTTATGAATCTTGTTAGAGTTTTGGTACATTGACTTTCAGGTTCTAGGGGTTGTTCTTCCACATTAGTTTGATTAGTTGTTTGTTAAAAACCTTTGGAGTTTATGGGAACTCTATATAATTTCTGCATTTAAAAACTTACTTCCGTATCTTTAAATGCATAGTTTTTGGTTAAGATGTTTAGTTTGGGTTGTAGTAATGGTTCTCCCACCGGAGGGTTTGTGTGGGTGTCAATCATAACGGTCTGGGTCGTGACACCATTAGGTTCATTGCTCAGTCACAAATCAAGCTTCATGATAAAATGAGTCTGATGGGCAAAAGGATGGACCAAATGTCATCTCGACATATCGGACTAATCAAAGCATTAGAGAAAAGGTTGCAAACACTACAGTTCGATATATGTCCCAGGAACGTCACTTGGACACTTTAATGAACAACAAAGAAGAGACGTAGCCTCAATCAAAGAGCAGATCCAACTATTGAGATATAGTAACCCTGAACCTAGGAGAGCTCAATCCTCTCCCACAAGGTCTACCCCATTCTATATGTGCTCACAACAATACTCTCAGTCGGAACCGGCTTTATCATTTAGCACGGTGAAACCACATAAAGAGGAACATGATTTTGACATAGCTAAGCTAGTGTAGGAGAGAAAAGATGCAGTGGTTGCTCAAAAGCAAGCTGAAGAAGCACAAGCAAGGTCCAAACGAAAAAAGGCTGCAGACCTTGGAGCTATGATGATCTCAAGTTACAAGGCCCCAATTAACGACTCTATCTTTGGATATTTGAGTCCATTTGTTGAAGAGTTGACGATCTTAGATCATAAAAAATCAGATTGAGAAAAGGAATGGGATGCCTTCGTACAGGACATCACTAATGGCCAAGACTAGTTTTTCCCAACACATGGTTTTTCGGACCCCATCTTGGGTATGAATGACCAAGTTGTTCTAGAGCTTTACACTCTAAAAGATGATAGTCCAACCAATGATTATCTCAGTGCCATTGACGATTACCTCAGATGCGATGAACATCTTGATGACCTAAATTTGGAGAATCTCAATGACATTGATTTGGAGCATGAGCCTGAAGATAATTATCCCTAAGATGGATATATCGACGATAGCGAATCTTCCACTAATGCCAAGGAATATGCTGATGATTCCTAGGAATATGTTAAAGAAACTGTTTAATCTGCACTAGAATCTGATGAAGAGGACTATCCACCCATCTTCACAAATCATCACAAAGAACCAGATGTCTCTGAAATTGATAATGACCAGAATGGCATGACTGATGATCCGATCCCGAAAAGGAGACCAGAACTAGCATATACAATACCTAGAAATGTTGGAACTGGGTTTCATACTTTTACTCTCGACGATATTAAGATCGCTGCTTGGCCTCAAAGAATCCAAGACTTCTATACTTGGATGGTTACAGCGAACCTAGTTGAGTGAGAAAAGTACATGATCCTTTCAGAATTTACTTCAAGGACGTTCTCCGGTATTCTCAGGGATTGGTGGACCACAATAGGTGTTGCGGACAAGAACTTATTCCTAACATCCCAAGACTTCGCTGTAAATTCGAACATACTTCTAGAAGTCTTTTGTAGAGATACCGGTCAAATACATGAAAAATTGCGGAGACAACTCTTCGGAATGCAGTGTATATCATTTGATATCCATTTCCAAAAGATGGCAAGAATCTACTTTCAGCTTGGTGGAGATTCCAGTTTGAAGCAAGGTTTTGTGTCATTATTGCCAAATATATTAGCAGGGCATGCAATGACGATCATCGAGGATACATTCAAAGCTAGAACTATACCACATATTAGCTACATCAGGCAAGCTATCTTTCAAGCCTTGGATAGTATCTGCACGAAGAGATCTGCTCTGAAATAGATCGTTCAAAATAATCCATCTCTTGATAAGGCATGCAGCCGAAGTGACCTTGTCACTAAGTCTGACTGCTCTTGCTCAAGTCGTCGAGTAACATGAAATAGTGTCAAGCAGTATCAGAGATTCAGGCTGCTTAGGCCACCTGATAATCGATATAGGATGAGCAGGCGTACTATGTTTTTCAGGAGAAGAAGTCTAGGCAATTACAAGAAAAATGATCGTTGCTTTATTTGCAACAAGACTGGACACGTTGAAAAGAATTTCCCTCAATCTAAAAGATCTGTCAAGACCCTCCAACTCTTTCATGACATAGCCGATCATACAGGAATATATCTCAGCAGATGACCTTGAATCGGTATTTTCACTCGAGGATGAACTGACGGGCAAAACTCTTTTCTCAATAGATGTTTATGAGATGGCTAGCGATGATATTGATATTAATGATGATCGAGGCCACAACATGTATCAGATATCCAATACAAACGAAGAGATTGTTGACTTTCCTCGAGAAGTTGATACATCCCATGTTTAATTGGATATCTACTCTTCAAAATGTGATAAAGTTGTGCAAGTCATTGCGCTTATGGATACAGGAGCCGCATCATCCATTCTTCACCCAACAGTTCTACCTGATGACTAATGGATTTCTCATTGAAAAATTTTTAGTACACCATCTAAGGAAATCCTTATGACCAAGTTGATTACAAAACATCCAATTGTAATTAAGTGCTTCCCTAGGTTACAATTTTGGACCAAACTCCTTGGTTCAGCTATTCCAAGAAGATATATCATCATTGGATTCGACATCTACACACATCTCAAGGATTGACTTGATATAAGAACTGAGGGAATAGCTTTCAGACAATAGTTCAAGCCATATACTTCAATGTCAAAGTTATTCTAAATATCCAATGATGAAAAGGATAGGAAATCCCGCCAACAAAATCTATATGTTTCAAAAGCCAAGAATCAACCTAGATGAGATGGCGGAGTATCCACTGGAAATATTCACACAATTTGGGGAACCCTTTGATCCGTCAATTATAATAGAAAAAAGGACATATTATGAACTCCAGGCATTTAAGAAGTGTGGAGGATCTATCCTCAAACCTTTTGGAGTCCACCCGGAGTATCCATATTGCCATGTGTTTATTCTATTGGTAGATAATTCTCCCAAGAACTCCTATGGTTATTCTAGTACTTATGTCACCAGTATTACATTTTTAGAGAGTTCAAGTGCAACTTGTTTAGGGATTTTGATGAAATACAACCAACCCTACATAAATTTCTGTTGTGGTTCCAGCCACGAAGTTAGTGGGTTCATTGCTTCAAAAATTCCTACGAGGTTAAGATATTCATGTTGCACCGTGAGGTGAAGATTATCAACAATCAGGTCCAAGCTAGACCAGAAATTTCCTTCTATTGGAAGTTTCCAGTATCTATTTTATCCTTGGAAGATGAAAATCACGAATCTCAATAGATTATCTTCCAACAAAATCGGTGTATCCCAAATGAAATATGGCTTAAAGAATGGGCTTGATGGAACTACATGGACAACCACCCCCACTGGGAGAAAGTTTGACAAGTTGCAAAAGAATATCAAGTCCCCTGTGAGATAACAACAGAACAAGTTACTCAGGCCATTACTAGCATAAGACTGAATGTTCCTTCACAAGAATGGGATCACAATATGGTAGGACCATCCAGCAGAAATAGGTACTTCACCAGATCGACCAATCAAAACCATGTTTCTATCTAATATAGTAGAGGATTTATTTTAGACATAGTTAGATTCAACTTTAGCATTTAAGTTTGACCTTTCAGCTATTGTTAAACTCTTAGTTTTCATATATTCAGATAGTTTATGGGTATTTCCCATCATTTCAGTTTACATGATGATTTAGCTTCCGCACAGTATTTCTTGTTTCAATTTATCTTTTAGTATGCTCAGGATATGCCAGCAAGGTTAGCTATGGGTCACTACTGATCCTAGGTCCCGTGTCCGCGTCCTCGGGGTAGCTTCGGGGCGTGACATTTTAAATATGTTGTACATTTGCCTGTGGCACCACCAAACCGAACAAATATGTGACAAAACCTCATAAGGGAAAAAGAGTATAACGCGAATTAACTCCCGCTAATGAGAACATCTATCCAAAGAATTGAATCTTCACATTCCAAGCTTGTGCACCATCTTCTTGAAAGTTGCAGTTGGTAGAGACTCGGTGAATAGGTCAGCCACATTGTCATTTGAACGAATCATTTGCACATTTATATCACCATTCTTTTGGAGCTCATGTGCATAGAATCTTTTTTGCGAAATGTGCTTTGTTCTACCTCTTTTTATGAATCTTCCCTTTAGTTGTGCTATGTATGTTGCATTATCTTCACATAACGTGGTGGGTACTTTGTCACACTCCAAACAACATTTTTATCGAATGAGATGTATCATGGACCTCAACCACACACATTCTCTATTTACTTCATGAATGGCTATTATCTCAACATTATTTGATGAAGTGGCTATGATAGACTGCTTTTTAGATCTCCAAGATATGGGATTACCTCCACATATAAACACATAACATGTTTGAGATCGAGCTTTGTGTTAGTCAGATAAATATCATGTATCAACATAACCAACAAAATTGGGACTGTATTTGTTAGAATAAAATAAGCTCATATTGGTAGTTCCTTCTAAATATTGTAATATATGTTTGATCCCATCCCAATGTCTCCTAGTAGGAACAAAATTATACCTTGCTAACAAATTAACTGAAAAGGCTATATCAGGCCTCGTAGTGTTAACAAGATACGTTAGTACACCAATTGCACTAAGATATGGTACTTCAGAACCGAGGAATTCCTCGTTATTTTCTTGAGGTCAGAATGGATCCTTATTCACATCAAGTGAACCAACAACCATCGGAGTACTTAATGGATGCGCTTCATCCATACAAAATCTTTTCAACACTTTTTTTGTGTTGGCAGGTTGATGAACAAAAAAATTGTTTGTCAAATGCTCAATTTGCAAACCAAGACATAATTTTATCCGACGAAGATCTTTCATCTCGAATTCATTCTTTAAATAATCAATTCCCATTGAAGCTAATAGTTCCAATAAGGTTTATGTCATCAACATAAACATCAAGTACAACAAATTCTGATGTTATTTTCTTTATAAAAAATACATGGGCAAATTGCATTATTTGTATAACCTTCCTTAAATAAATACTCACTAAGACGGTTGTACCACATGCGTCCTTATTGCTTCGAACCATACAATGATCTTTACAATTTAATTGAAAACATTTCCCAAGATTTTAAATTACATGCTTTAGGCATCGTAAATCCTTCAAGAATTTTCATGTATATCTCATTATCAAGTTATCTATAAAGATAAGTTGTAACCACATTCATCAAATGTGTTTCAAGTCTCTCATAGACTGTGAAACTAATGAGATAATGTAATATTATTGCATTCATAATGGGTGAGTATGTTTCTTCATAATCGACACCAGGCTTTTGTGAAAATTCTTTTGCAACAAGGCGTGCTTTATACCTTTGTATTTCATTTTTCTCATTTATTTTTCGTACAAAAAATCATTTATAGCTAACAGGTTTAATAACATTAGGTGTTTTAACTATAGGTCCAAGAACTTCACGCTTGACAAGTGAATTCAATTCTGATTGAATTGTTTCTTGCCATTTTGTTCAATCAGTTTTTGTCGACATTCTACAACATATAAAGGTTCAAGATCCTCACTATCTTGCATGATTTTTTTGAAACATTATATGCAAAGACATAATTAACCACTTTTTCTGATTCCAATTAATTTCAATATCTCTTGAATTTATGAATAGTTCATTATTTTATTGAGTCTCAAGCTCATTGATTCCTTCATGGACATCAGGATTTTGATCCTTAGAACCCAATGGTCTACCACACTTTGAGTGTGCTATTGACTCATTAGCTGTGATAATAGTGGATGGTCCTATAGGGACATCAATTTGAATTAGGACATTCTCTGTAGGAATATGTGATTTAGTAATCCTTTCCAAATCTGTAAATGCGTCATAACACTTATTATTTTATAGGTGTCAAAACACTTATCTCCTTTTTCTTTTTGTTTTTTATCATTAAAGTATCATGAAAATGTTTTAGAGCTCCAAATTATCTTAATCCATTTTATTTAGTATTATTAGTATTGAAAACTTTATTTCATCAAACCAAGAAGAAAAAAATATTTCATCTACTTAATTTTGAATAAGAAATTATTCTATTTCCATGTCCTTTTGGCATAACATAAGCCTAACATGTTTTCAAAAGGAAAAATATAGTAAAAAAATAACTTTCAATTTATGATAGTTTTTTTTATTTTCTTTTTGGAACAAAAATGAAAAATTACTAAAACAATATTTCACAATATCAATAGGAGGTTAGTTTTGACTCATTTAAAATATATGAAATGATTTAACTTATTTCTAGTCAATGATTTACGATTAAGATGGTTTATTGTCCCATATACTATTTCTTAAATTAAAAATTTTGACTGCGTAAAATGGATTTTTTAATGATATTTTTTGTTGAGTGATTTTATAAGAGAAAAAATCTTAGTTGAATGATATTATTGATACAAAACAAGGTTAAATGACTTTGTTACATAATTTCTCACAATTGAGTGACCTTTTGAAATATTTACTCCCATAAAAATATGAAAACTAGAAAAGGTCATCGTAATGCAAAAACAATTTTTTTCTCTATTTTTTTATTACAAAAAAACCAACTCAAAATAGTAAATATTGTAAAATATTAACAATATAGAACAAGCAAGGTAGAAAAGAGAAATACAAAGTAGAACGTACAGATCATCTAATTCAAATGTCTTCATATATCTCTTAGATAGTGAATGAATCCTATTTATAGGTTGAGAAATCACTATGAAAGTCACCATGTTAAATGTCATAAATAATAGATACATTTTTATCCAATATGATTCATAGAACCTAGGGAATAATATATATACATCAATGTAAGTAGTTCATGATTAAGTAACCCTAATTCAATTAATTTATAACCCTCCTCGTTGGATGTCCATAGATAACATGCCTCTTTAAGACGCTACTAGAAAATACAAAGTGGGGAAAAGCCTAGTGAAGGAAAATAGTACACACATCTGATAATACGCCTTGAGTGTTGCCTCATTAAAAACCTTACTAGAAAAACCCATTTGAGACAAAACCATGGTTAAAGAAAAGGGTACAATGCGTATCTCACTCCCCCTAATTAAAACTTTACTTGATATCTTGGAAATGACACATTTTAATGTTATATATCAATTTCTCAAAGATTGAAGTTGGCAATGCCTTGGTAAATAAATCTGCAAGATTATCACTTAAGTTGATCTGTTAGACTTCTATCTCACCATTTTATTGAAGATAATGTGTAAAAAAGAACTTTGCTGAAATGTGTTTCGTTCACTCTCTTTTGATGTATCCTTTGTCAATTAAGCTATACATGCAATATTATCTTCATACATGGTCATTAAAATATTCTTTTTAAAGAAAGCTACACATTTCATGAATATGATATGTCTTTTTACGATTAAAAAGTCGGACGTGATGACAACTGTCTTAATCCACCGAGACAGGCCAGCCTAAACAAACCCCAATGAGGCAAATGCGGAAGTAAGAACATGATAAGGAACTAAACAGAACATAAACATGCATAAATAATGATATAACTCACGTACCCCCCAAAACATGGTGTCACGTGTACGAGCCTCTAAGTATTACAATAGATTCAAAGAAATACAATTCTGAATGTCTTTGTATCTAGAATATAACAAGGACATAATGAAAGAGTAAGTGATGTTTGCCAAGATGTCAAGAAACTACCTCATGAATTCTTAAAGCAAGCCTCAGATGAAGATGAGAAAGGGATGATCAAGGCGATCCATGGTCGTAACCTACACAAGTGTAGAAAGCAAGGGAATGAATACCAAACAATAATGATACTCACAAGCATTCCTACTAACCCTATGTAAATCAATACAAAATACATGTTCTCCCAACATTCCATTCGAACCTCCACATACTACAACCTGCATAGAAATCAGACCAACTCAACCTAACGATTCACAGTTCATATAGCACATAACAAGATAATTACATCACAACATGCATCTCAACATATACAAATTATCATCACAGCCCTTCATATCCAAACAACCACAATGGTTATGACAAATCACTCATAAAGATCAAAGTACAATAATGATGTACAATGCAAGAAGTGCAATGTCACATATAGTGATGCACATGTGTCCTAACGATACACACCTACTGATACTTAGGTCGATACCCATGGAGAACTGATAAGGTCCATTTATCCACTGAACCATTTTCCTTTGGCATATCTCATCCGTCAAAATCATTTTCCTTCAACATCACCGAAATTATTTCCCTTCGGCATAAACATCAATCACTGAAACCATTTTCCTTCGGTACAAGCATTAATCCAATAAATTTGATATCAATACACAATCCATACTCACACAGTCATGAAACATCATCAATTGTGAATCAGTATAACCATTTAAATTATCCATGACACATTATGCATTACTATAACGAGTTTAATTTTATCCCACTTTATCATTTAGAAGCGAACAAGAACTACAAAACACTTCTCCAATTCTCATTACTCCCAAGTACACACAATAAGGCATACAATGTTCAATACGCTTAACGTAGGGTCAATAGGTTCATTTACTTAAAAGTAATGAAATCAACTCGATACCTGAACCTTCCCTTCACGTCGAGCCACATAATCCACACCAACAAATAAAATATAGAACACCCATAAGAAAATATGAACAACAATACCCATAATGCTGATTTTGAAAACTTGTTCTAAATTGACATAAAATTCATCCTCGAAGGCTAATGATAATCTTGAATTTTTATAGAAAATTATGTTTCCCAAAGATTTAGGAAATCACATGCAAAATTGTATTGAAAAAAGGGTAAGAAATCATCCCCAAAAGTCCAGAACATAAGATTAAAGTTCATGAGAAAACCCCCAATAACCATGTCCGAGAGCCTTGCTCAAATATGAAATATTTCTTGAGAAATATCTTACCCATGATTAAGGAAGTTCAGATATGAAGTTTTTTTTATATATAAAATAGAGTTAAATTAACCTTGAAATTTTCAATTTATCAAAGTTTAACGTTATGGGAAAATTCCAAATTCTCAAGCATTGTCAATATGATAAAAATAATTGATGAATCAACAAGTTTACACCAAAATCAAATTACCCATAACATAAGGATCTTAAATATCCATTTTCATCAAAAACAGAGTCTAAATTGATAAAATCCTATTTTTCTCCCAATAATATATGGATAATGAAAGAAAACTAGATGAAGAAATCATGATAAATTTTCAAAATGAGGATCAAATACTAACCCCCGCATTAAATTGAGAATAATGTTGCATGAATGACTCTATTCCGAGCTCTAAAACTCCCAATATGCTCAAAATACCAAATGAACACAGTCTGAAATTTTAAATACCTTAACAACAATATTTATATCATAACCAATCAACTTTATTTTTCACTAAAAGACCTGTAACTTCCTTATACGATTGAGAAATGAAATATTTCTTTTTTCTAAATGTCTTAAATAATGATATAGAGATGCTCGTTCAATAGAAACTCAATTAAGTTCTCGTTTTCCAGTCAATTGTCAATTCTTCTCGGTAAACAATTATTTCATATATCATGATAAAAGTTCAATCTTGGCTTAGCAAAGAATGCTCCAAACATTACTTATCAGTCCTATGATTCATACTTAAGCTTTGAAATGTTTTGGAATAATTTTTCGATCTTTAAAACTAATAAGGAACTTTTAGTTGATACAAATTGCTGAAACAATGTCAAAGAACTTAAAAAGCTTTAAAACTAACCTAAACCTCATTCAGAACTTCCCAATCACAAACCAAATATGCTACTAGCTTAGAAAGGATAATGGAATCATCAAAACACCGAAACAAGATCACCTTAACCCGATATTGACCAAAGTCAACTTTAATTAGAGAATCTCCACATTTCTAAATAAGGATATGAAACTCATCAAAAAGTTTTTGGGATTGGTCCAAACCTTCAACTAGACCAAATATCATCATTTGGAACTAGTGGAATCATCAAAACAAAAAAATAACCTCAAGCATTGGAGCTAACAAAACTGTCAAAATTAGCTTGCGATTATAAAATGTTCAGTTTGATCAACTATCTAATGCTTTAAACTTTCAAAACACAAAAAACACTTTGAAAACTCATCTAAATACATGAGGACCTAAGCCATTAGTCCTATAACCCAAAAGTCACGTTTTGGAGCTGATGGAACTGCTAGAATTCCATTTCAAGACTCGAAACTTCAAATGTTTACTAAAGTCAACCACTTCAACTTAAAATCTTCCAAATCTAAAAAACATACAAAAATATCAACTTTATAATTTGATTTCCAATCTGACTTCAAAAACTGATTAAACATGACTCAGGACAATTGTCATGATTGTTAAAATGGTATTTTTTTCCAAAAAATTATAAAAATGACCTTCAGGATCATTACATTCTTTGATCTCAACCAAACACTCTGCTGACTTGCTTCATGGATGACTATTATTTTTACATGATTTGAAGTAATGACTACTAGCGTTTATTTAGTTGAATACCAAGATATTATAGTCCCTCCACATATAGACAAATAACTTATTTATGACCAAGCATTATGCAAATCAGATGAATACCATACATCTGCTTAACCAATCATTTCTAATACGAATTCGTTGGAATAAAATAAATGCATGTCCATGATACTCTAAAAATATCTAAATAAGTACGTAACGTCATTCCAATTTCTTCTTGTTGGGGAGGAGCTGAATTTTGCCAATAAACTCACTACAAAATAAATATCTGGTAGAGTATTATTAGCAAGGCACATCAATGACTTGTTTGTACCAAGATATGAAGTTTCATCATCAAGAAGCTCATCATCTTTCTTTTCAGGTCAAAATGTATCTTTATTTCTGTCAAACAATTTCACAATTGTTGGGGGGGGGGGGGGGTACTGAATGAATGTGATTTAGCCATGTAAAATAACTTAAGATATTTTTTTGTGTATGTTAATTTCTGAACAAATATTAAATTTGTCAAATGCTCAAACTTTAGGTCAAGACAAAATATTTTCTTATCAAGATCTGTCATTTCAAATTTCATTTTTAAGCAATCAACAACTTTTGAAAGATGTTTTAGAGTGTCAATGATATTCAAGTAATCAATATACACAACTGTTAAAATAAATTCAGATCCCCCATTCTTATAAAAGATGTAAGGACAAATATGATTATTGATGGGTGGTGGATTTGCAGTCATTTAGAGTTCTTTACTTATGATTTTGTGGAACTCAAAGTAGAGAAACAGGTTAATTATGCTTTAAGTTGTGTTATTTCAGGTATTTTGATGTTGGGAAAGAAAATGCTGATAAAAAGTTGAATCGAAGTTGAAAAAGAGAGAAACCTAGCAGAAAAATAAGTCCCAAGTATCGCACTTGTGGAGCACTGATCGCTTTAGAAAATCCAATCAACGAAGTCAACCATCCGCTTAAGCGAGGACACGGGGTGAGCTTTTGCGAACTGGTTCAAAAGGGTGGAGGTTGCTTAAGCAAACTGAAGATAGGCTTAGATTTGAGCATAATGGATGATCCAAGAATAGTTAGAGAGAGAACATTGTAGGAAGAAAAACATATTCAAAAAGTAGATTTGCTAGTGTTCTTGATTTGAGGTTAAGACATTGAAGGCAAGTTGCCTCGCATTTCATTTGTGGATTCGAAGTTTGTGTTCTATTTTAGTAATATATTTTACCTTACTTTAGTTTCTTGTTCTTATTACTAGAAATGAAGCTGTAATGTTTGTATGAAATTGGGGCTTTTGTTCTAGAAATAGACAAACCTAATTGGGTTTTTGATTAATTGCTTTATTGCTTTTGTAGTTCCTTGTTTCGATGTTTGATTTAATGAAATAGGTTCCATATAGTTTTCATATTTGAATTTATA
>JAJOOR010039242.1:0-19506 GCA_036250505.1 Solanum acaule | reverse complement strand
CAAAGTGTTGTCCAAGGGTTACTTGAGGTGGATGGTTTAAGGTGAAGGAATGGGTTATGTGTGGAGTATGTGCTAAAGTGGTTAATGACTTGTATGTTGGTTATGGTTGGATATTGTGACTCTTATACTTGTATTTTTTTTCATGAAATTTTACCAAATGGCATAAAAGCATGTTTCTCCAATAAACGTCCCTTTTAGCATGTTTTTGCATGGCTTCCATACTTAGTACTTAATTGTGCTAACCCCTTTCTTTCCCTTTTTGACTAAAGTGTAGGGATTTGGAGATGGTGACATGTCATGGCTATTTGATAGGTTTCTAAGTGTTGAAGATGAAGACTTGGTGAGTCCTCATATATTCGAGGACAATACCCCATATGTTCTTTTAGGTCTTTTTAGTATTGTTTAAGTTGTGTACGGGATTAGTCCCGAATTTTGTACTCTAAAGTATTAGATAGGTATGAGACATCATGTATAAAGTCTAGAAAGTCTTCCGCTTGCTATTGTTTTTTTTTTAATGAAATGTTTTCTTGGTAAAGAAAGTTTAAAATTCCTTATGGTTTTAGTGTCTATGCGATGACTGAATGCTAAGAGGCTTGTATTAGACCTCTTCGAGGTCGAGTACGCCGGTTACGACTAGGGGGTGATCCCGGGTCGTGACACCCAGGCCCCACTCACTTCCACTATGGTTCGGGGTTTTAAGGTGGACATATCACAGGTTACTATCAGTCGATTCCTCTACGGTCCGCGCACCACTTGGGCACTTCACACCGGCGAATTTGACTACCGGTGGGACATTGTTAGGAGTGGAGCATTCCAGCGGAATACAGAACAGAGGGAGGTTGTACTACTTTGGATGGCCAGGCACATAGTTGTAGACGGAGAGCGCGTAGAGTGGGTCAGCACACCGTGTTTGGATATTCGGAAAGCCACCGTAAATTTGATGGCCAAATTCTTTTAGCTTTTGGTGCGGAATAGGGTATCGCCCCCTAAGGCCGATAATGCACTCACTTGGGATAGAGCGGTGATGGTTGATGCTTTAGTAGCGGGGTTCGAGATCGACTTTGCCTGCATGCTATTTGCGAAGATTCATGAGAGGGCATTCAGGACCACCACCACTTTACCCTTCCCGTGTTTGATCTTCCAGTTGTGCAGGGCCTATTTGGCATTGTGACACTTTAGTGCAGGCGACCGGGACTCTTGATATCACCCTTATTCGGGATGAGGCCAATGTAGCTGCCCTACGACATGGTCCACAGATTGCGATGCCGCCATTAGGAATAGATTTAGTAGATGATGTGGAGCAGATGCAGGGTGATGACTCTGCCATTCCATCCCACACTGATAATGCCCCAGCTTCCCCATCTCAGGTCGCTAGTCGGGCCCCTAGCTCGTCCAGAGCCACCCCGCCTTCCAGAGCTGTTATTGTGCCCTTGGCCGGAGTTCAGAAATATGAAGCACAGATGGCCACACTGCTTCATCATGTGAAGCCATGTATGTAGAAGTTTGTTGCAGAGTCCGAGGCTAGGATGGAGCGGAGGACGGAGACCATGATGGACCAAAAGGTCCAAGACGTTCATAAGTGCCTGGATGCCTTCGAGTTGACAGTCCTCGAGCGACCAATACATGCTACCGATCTATCCTCTTTTCGAACCGAGTTAGATAGTCTCCGGGCCGACCTTGATGCCATCATTGCCACACCCCCAGATGAGCCAGAGTCTACACCTACTACTTAGGTTGATGAAACTGTGCTCAATGCCTTACTCAGTAATGCCATAGCACAATCTGAGCCCACCCGTGCTCGAGGGAAGAGGCACCGTTCTAGTCATGTTTCTGACACCAATTAGGATGCTCAAGATAGGAAGCGGGAATACCAGCAGAATGAGAAGTCTAGGAGAGCCTCCATTGTAGATAAGGAGTTGTGCCAGCAGAGGGCTCGTGAGAGTATTATTGGAGCCTCAAGTTCTAGGATAACCACTAAGGCCATGACTGTTGTGGGAGATGATCTTAGCACCACTGATGGTGCAATTAGAGTGGCAGATAGCACTACTGATGGTGGTGTGATAGATGAGGTGGGCACTACTAAGGGTGACCCAAGTGTTGTTCCAGCGGGCTCTGGGAAACCGGACCCACCCGCTTGTTGAGGTCTTCGGCGCATTCGCGCCACAGGCTTACTCCACCTTCTCCCTATTCTTTATTACTTATTTTTGTGCATTGGGGACAATTACACTCTATTTTGTTGGCGGTGGGGTAAATGGATTGTGAGTGATAGGGTGAAGTCTGAGTAACCCAACTCATAATCCTCTTTTGGGGTTTTTTTGCCTCTGTTCTTTTTCCCCAAGAGACTGTTTAATTTCTGTTGAACCGACATGTGTTAGGATTGTATGTGTAGAAGCATAAGAAAGAATGAATCATGATGCCATAATTAAGAAAGAAAAAATGATATCGTCCAAAATTTGTGATATGTGCTAAAATCTATAGGCTAGAATAAGTTGAATGTGTTGGCTCTGAGTATGACATGATAAAGAACCAACCTAATTTCATAACTTAAGCTAAAACTTGAACTGGGTAATCTAATAATCTGATAATGAAACTATGTGCCAAAAGTGTGTGAGGATGGTTGATTGTTCAGTTAGTTTTGTGCCAATCTAGAACTTACCCCGTTGGTCCTGCTAGGATAATCTAGGCTAGAAGTTAGGAAATGATCATAGGCTATTGTTCAAATTAGTCCACTTAAGCCTAAAATGATCTAACCAAATGGTAGCATTATTCCCTTTTGATCCAAATATTTGAGCCTAAAATTGACCAATTCTTTTGATTCACCTAACTCACCTTTCCCTAAAAAAAATTTCTTGGCCCCGGTCCCTCCTTGGACATGTGCACGCTGACATAGGCCAAAAGCCTAAGTTGAGGGTGGCTAAGCCCAAAAGTTACCTTGATGTTGGCCCTGGTCCGACATCGGACATTGTGCACCTCAACTAATGCAAAATGCATAAGTGGATGGTGTCTATGAAAAAGGGGTACGAAAAGAGTTTAGTGTTGAAAAGAGAAAAAGTATGATAGAGGATGTGACTTTGTGCAAAAGAAGCAAAGGAAAAGTGTTTAGATAGATAAAAGAAAAAGAAAGTGAAAGAAAAAGAAGAGAGTGAAAAATAAGAGTCAAAAAGTCACATCCATTGTTGCAAAGAAATAAGAGAAAGAGCTTAAAATGGAAGGATGCCAAAAATAGGTCAAGGAAGATGTAAATAGCCAATGTAATGTCAAGGAGGGTATAAAGTCACTAAAAAGTACCCAAATGTATCACACCTGGCCCCGAACCTATGTTACAAGCTAAGAAACTCCTATAGTGATCCTAGCAACTAGTTTGAAGATTCTAATCAATGAAAATAAGGGCAAGCCTATGGTATTGAGCACTAATTATACTTGAAATTACTTCTGAGCGTAAGTGTTGAATGAATCCTTGTACTCAAAATTATGTTCATTGTGAGAAAAAGGAATTTCATTTGAAGTAAGGGCACTAGTTACATTGTCGAAAAGTTGGTACCTTGTTGATAGCAAAACAATGTATGTTGTGTGTTGATTGGTCGATCTTTGTCATATTTTGATCCACATGAGTTAGCTTGTTGAGGCTTAGAGAAAAGTTTTGCACTCAAAAAGAGAGTCGGGAAACAAAGCCATATGATTGCTTGTGGTAGAATGCTTGCTTCTATACAGGTGTCGTTTCGAGTCTTAGTGCGTTGCTTGAGCACAAACAACGAATTTAAGTGGAGGGTGTTGATATACCGTGAGTTTACAGTATTTTTAATACATTTCAGTTAAGAGTTGTGTGTATCTAGAGCCATTTTGTAGTGGTATTAATATGTTTTTATCTTGTTTGAAGGAAATAAGTTTGGACGTAGGAGTTAGGAGATAGCTGAAGGAATGCTGCAGAAAAAGCCACCTACAGACGTGACTTATGGACCATAGGTCCATTCACAATCCGTAGGTGAAGGGCGTAGATGATGGGCAAAGCTTGGAGAGGAAATCGGGTAATTTTTGACTAAGTGTGGAACCACGACTAGGATTGGTGAACCGTAGTTCGGTCCGTAAATGATTTAGAGGAGGTGTTCCAGTACCTGATTTGAAGAAACTAAGTGTGAGATTACGGAGGGTGATTCACAGACCGTGGATCGAGTCACGGTCTGTCTTGATCAGCCGTCAAATGCTTCTGAGAGTTAATGATTTTGAAGTTAGGAAAATTTCTTAAGTCCCAGATCATGTAATGGACCTACGGACCGTAGGTCAGTCTCGTCAATGACAACCGTGTCCAGAAACTTTATTTCCTTATTTCATTTCCTTTTTAGTTGGGACTTGTTTTTCTATACATAGGGCTTGTAAACCTCGTTTTTGGGGATTAGACTTTATTATTTTAGTTCTAGTTTTTTGCTTTGGAGATTAACTTGCAATTTAGCAATTCTTGATTTCCTACGTTTGTTTTGAAGATTTTGACTTTGAAATTCAGGTTGAGATTCTGGGTTTATTCTTCTCATTACGTAAGTTCATGATTTCTTTATCTAAAAATATGAATTGTGTTCTTGCTACTATGGGTAACTAAATCCACAACTAGGGTTGTGGGAACCATGAGCGATTAATAGTGTATGAATAGCAACGAAGTAATTCTTGAATAGTGTTATTGCATGCATTGATAATTCTTTCGTTTAGAAGTCTTTTTAACGAGTGCACGCGTTAGAACTCGCCTTGTTGCTACTTGCCGAACCAAGGAGGTAGTTAATAAGAAAAGAATTATCAGCATAGATTTAGTGTGATACTATCTAATAGTCTAATGTCAATTGGTTCGAAAATGAAAACTAAGTCATACATTGATGTGATGTCTAATATGAGGTAAAGGTAAGGGTTAGTAAATTATACACACGTAGCCGGACCAAGGTGCGGGGTGAAATTCTCTTGTTGCCGGACCAAGGAATTAGAGATACCTAACTTATCACTTTGCATGTAATACACTAGGAAAGGATTACTATTACTAGAATTACCGCGTTATGAGTTTATGGGGAACACGTACACCCTAGTTTCTCTCTCATCTTGATAACAACTAAAGTTTAAATCTTGCTTACTAACTGTTCACATAACTTTCAAAATTTGTTTCACAAATCCCCTCCTTTTAATTATTTGTTTGGGAAATACGTTGACTAAACGAATATAATCGTGGGTTAAAGTTAAGTCTAAACCATATTTCTCGTGGGATCGACCCCAACCTACAATTTGTGTTGTTTACTTGATAACGATCGCTTACGCTTCTTTAAGGAGGTGTAATTTGAGCGTATCATACATCCAATATCAAAAAACAATTAAGATGAGTTTCTTTCATCAACAGAGACAGCCAACAAAACATCACCTTAGGAATTACTTTCAACAACTCTGGCTTCAACAACTTTCTGCATTTTTTTGTTATTTTTTTTCCCTCTCCTTTTTATCTTTTTAGTTTATAGCAGTCAGAAATATTATGCCCTTGTTTCTTGCTGTAGCAACATGTATTGCTGAAATTATGCCTTTTGGATTTAGATTAGAACTTCCTATTAGAGGTACTTCGTTTGTCTCGTGATCTACCTCTAACGAACAAGCCCACACCTTTATCCTCTGAATCAACGTCAAGATTAATTTTTTCTTTGGTAAACAAATTTGATTTAACATCTTCATAGGACAAAGTTTCATTATTTCCATATAAAATAATCTCCTTGAAGTATTTATAGGTAGATGGTGGAGTGACAATTAACAACACAGCCTTGTCATCTTCCTCAATTTTAACTTCTAAATTTTCCAGGTCTATTATAATTGAATTGTATGCATCAAGATGAGATTTAATGGATGAACCTTCAGACATACGAAGTGTGTATAAACGCTCTTTGAGACGGAGTATATTAGCAAGCCTTTTGGTTATATAGAGAGACTCAAGTTTCAACCAAACAATTGCAGTAGTAATCTCATGAATAACCTACCGCAAAACCTTTTTGGAAAGACTACGTTGAATTGAAGAAAGCGTCTTTTCATCCAACTCCTCCCATTGTTCGTCGTTCATAGAATCGGGATTCTTTGACTTTCCTACTAAAGACTTCTTCAAACCATTGTGTGAGAAAATCCTTCATCTGAATCTTTCAGTTACTAAAGCTAATTTTTCCATCAAATTTCTCGATATCAAACTTGGTTACAATAGACATGCTTGAACCTTGCTCGGATAACACTTGTTAGGCACTAGGATATATCAAAAACAAGACAAATGCAAATAATCGAGAGAAAAATCTGGAAACACAACAAATGAAACACAATTTAACGTGGAACACCCAAGTTTAGAAAAAACCACGGGTAATGACGAGCACATTCACTATGTTGAAGGTACACTACAATTCAAGTCCTTAAGAACTCCAAATGATCAAAAGAAAAAAGGACAAAGAAAATCATTTTTCTTATCGGCCACAAAGAAATAGTATATGCAACAAAGAAATAGAAAATGCCCTGAAAAATAGGCTCCACTTCCAGCGAACAGTTGTGCCCAATAAACTGAATCATGACAAGCTACAAAATGATCTGTTAAGCTTTCCTGAAATCAGGGAAGTCTCAAGACAAGCTGGAACATGTTGACATGAGTCCGCAAAATCAACGAAAAAAAGAATTTGAGGCAACTCAAACAAGATCCTCCTCTGCCTTAGGTATTATTTCATTGACCTTGTCTACTGTAGTCTGGGAGCAACAACAAATTAAAGACAAGTTGACCCAGATTGAGAGGAGGTAGAAAAACATGAAAAAACATTAGAAGAAGAAAAGTAAATATCTTGCAAATATGATTGGCATGCTCCGAAAGTTTCACGATTTAGGAGATAATGATGTTCCCCTCTCGGGCCCTGATAGCTTCAGTTCTGGTTGAGATATCTCAAGGAGCCCCTCCTATTCTCTATTTGATTCCATGTTTTTACTGTTAGGACACAATGTCATTTTGTAGTTAGGGGTGCTTCTCTTAGGGTCTTTTATCTTGTATGGTTGATATTAGGATTTTAGATTCAATATTCTTGTTGATTTTGTTTATTATTCTAATTATGCCCTTGTCAGGCATAATATTGATTTGTGTTCCCTTGTTAGGCGTTGATTTTTATGGATGCGATATACCCTTGTTAGAATTTTATTGAGAGTGTTGGATTAGCCATTTTTGTTTTCACTTCTTGTTAGTTGTTGATTTCATTTGATAGCTTGTTTGTTTTTAGTGTGTGATGTTGTTGAGTGGAGATGCCCAATGATAGATGCAGTGACAACTTTCTTAAGGGGAAATCATCATTTGGTTGTTAGTGAATTTTCGGGATGTTTGTGTGTTGAAGTCTGAGTAAATATACGTGGTGAAGTTTGAGTAGCCATATGTGGTGAAGTCTGAGTGGCCAAACCTCAAAGAGATGCATGAATTTACCTAATGATGGATTGGCCGACGTCTTTCATAAGGGAAAATCGTCATCTTTTTGGGAGAATCGGACTTCTTTGGTACTATTGAAATAATCGTGAATTGTGAAAACTTGAGTATACCTCTCCTCCAAAAAATTTTAAACAATTCCTTGAGGTGAAAGATTTTTTGAGAAATCTTGTGGCTTTTTTTATGAATCGTAACTGGTTAGTGGTTTTGAAGTACGATGTCACTTGTTCTTGTGAAGGAAGTAAATATTGAGACATCTTGATTAACTTCATGCCATGTACGGTGAGTTTTTTTTTGAATAATTCCTTGTGCTAGCTAGAAATTGCTTGATTAGTCTTTCAATGTTGGTCTTAATTGATTTTTGTTGTAGAAATGATCTTAGGTAGTCTTTGTGATTTTTGGAAGTCCACTTGATCTAAAAAGCCTACCCTTGTACTAAATGTATCCCTAGTTGACCCTTTGAGCTTAATACCTTTTCTTTGGCAACCTCATTACAAGCCTTGCCCATTTTAAAAAGTAATCCTCTTTTGACCTTTCCCTCATTGAACTTTTAAAATTGTGAAAGTTGAGGCTAAAAGCCTAAGTTAGGGGTGTTGTTGGAAACCAATTTGAGAGATCCTAATCACATGAGAACTTGAAATTGAGCAATGAAAAAAATGAATCAAAGAAAGGAGGAAAAAGAGTTGAATAAAGAAAATCCTTGCAAAAGAAAGAAAGAGAGATGAAGAATAAGAGAAAATGAATTCCTCCAATGTGTGAGATTCATGCATGTGGGGCATCTTGTATGAAGTGAAAAAAGTGTGGATTGGGTTGAAAAATCAAGAAATTGGGTGTTGAAACAATCAGAAGAATTTTTCTGTAGTTTTCAAGGAGTGTTTTAGTTACTTTTACCTAAATATTTTTTTAACCTTCCCTAAGCCTACATTTGAAGCTTGATACAAGTCATTTGTAATCTCCGACCGATTCCTTATGAGTCAATGATGATTGAAAATAAAGGCAAACCTATGGCATGATACTTGTGTTCATGAGATGTTCTTTGTGAGTGAGAGTGTTTGTGCTTTTGTCCCTTGTCTTGTTAATACACGTGCGAGTAATTTTGGGACATTTTCTTTCTTATGAGGGTATGTAAATTATTAAAGTGGTGATTTAAAAAAATTCCTAAATGAATCAAATGAGCATGTGAATGAACTAGTGATTTTGAGTAATTTCTTGAGAATGAGTTGTTGTCAATTGATTCTTCATGATTCTTGAAAATATGTTGTGATAATGAGTAGGGTTTTAAATGACAATTTTCATGTGGTGACTATTTGTTAGTACCAACCGCATCATGCTCTTTGTGCTTAAGTAATGGATGGATGTCAAATTGAAGATATAGGGATAATAGGTGTTGTTGAAAGGAATAGGTTCTTCGCATTGTGATTCTAACTTGCTTGATGACAAACAATGATTCAAGTTTGGGGGTGTTGATAAGTGAGTATTTTTACTAACTTATCTTATCTTTAATCCTACGTTATTTCCTTTTTTATGTGATAATAGGTTCATTTGATATAGTTTTCTTCATGTTTTGGAGGAAAATGAAATATAGAGTGATTGGGAAGATAAATAAGAAATAAGTGAAATTAGAGCAAAGAGAGGACTGAAACAAAAAATTAGAGCCGACAAGATCTTATGCATCACGATCGTGTGATTTAGGGGTTGCGATCGCAGTCAACTGAGAAATAACGCATCGCAATTGCGTTGTCAAAAGTTGTGATTGCAATTAACAAACCAATACTGCATCTGATTGCAAGAAAGGATGTCGCGAACACGACGAAAATATCAATACTACATCGCAATCGCATGAAAGGATGTTTCAAGTGCGAATAGTAAAATTGCCAAGCGTCTTAACAGATTTGGAAATTTACCATTTTATCCCACATTCTATTATACACTCATTCACAGCCATTTTAGATCTTATCTTTTATCGTTTCCAGAAACATTCCATACTTTTGAGCTTGGGTTTAGGCTTGGAGAGCAAGTCTCCTCACAATTCACCAATTGGAGTGAAGATTGAGGACTGAATTGTAACTATTTTTATCCTTTCTTAAATTCCTTGTTCTATAGTACTTGAATTTTAGGTATAATGGTTCATAGGTGATTTGGATTTTGTACTACAAATAATACATTTACCATTGACTGACAATAAGACCATGTGAGCTGAAACATGGAATCGGTCATGACCCTCACACCAAAAAAAGGGAATCTACTTGCTAAGGTAGACTCCGTCACATTCATTCATAATTGCTACTATTGATCCACTAACTAGATCATTTAAGACAATCCTAGGGGGCACATAGTTTGGGACAAAGAGATTGCTTCTAGAGACCCGACATCTACTAACGGAAGATCCTCAATCTCAATGTCCTCTCGATGTAGTAAATCCCAACGGGAAAGACATAATCATATTCATATCAAAATACTTGAAAAGACACAATTAAAATACCAATCCAATCATAAGTCATCATAGAGTAGCTCCTTTCAAATCATTATTTCGTGAACTTCTTCATAATAGAAACTTACCTTTCTAAGCATCTACATCATGATTTCATTCATATGTGAGAAAACCTTTCACAAATTATTGATAATAATGTCCAAAGCATCCATAGTTAATAAATCATCTTTTTCATAAAACATGAATAGCTTTCATAATTCATAAGTTCATAAGAATAATACATAATTTATGTTCATAAAGTAGACATAGGGATGGTTCGATATGAAATCAATTTAAAATCATGTAATTGAATCAAATCATGCACAGTAAGATTTAAAATAAACAATTGAATCAAGATGAGTAGGATCCATGGATATTTGCAAGAAACCCCAGATAATTAGGTAAAACTAAATTGGAGATTGAGATTCTTTTGGGACCCAATTGATGAAAGGGATCCATTGGTGAATTTTCACACACCTTGATAATCCAAGCCATAAGAGAGCATGGAGAACTAGACCTTGAAACCCTAGATCTTCACCTAGGAGCTCTGTAGAGAATTTGGAGAAGACTGGAGAGATTTTTGAGTGAATCAGAGAAATTAGGCTTAGTTTGAAGAGTAGAAATGGTTATAGGGGTATTTATAGGGCCCAAACGGCGTAGGTTAGAGGTTAATTGGGTAGGAAAAGACCAAAATAACCTTAATTAAAATCTGCCGGAAGACCCTAGGACTTCGACCTACGGCCCGTAGGAACTTCTACGGACCATTCTGGTCAGTCATGGAATCATTTACTCGGACTCAAACAATTCCATAAGACCTTCCTACGACCCATCAAACATTATACGGCTCGTAGAGACAACTCATAGAAGCAAAAAATTCAAGTCCAAAATTTCACCAAGTCTAGATCACTTTTACGGGAACTTCCTATGGCCAAAAGACCCTCCTACGATTCGTCTTGTTCATCCATAAGTCAAACATCATAGATTAGACATTTTCCTACATTTGACCCAATCCTACGACTTCCCTCTTACGGCCGTGGGACTTCCTACAGTCCACAGATGGCGTTCGTAGGACACTGCCGCAGTGCCAAAAAAAATCTATTTTACCTTTCCAAATGAACTTCCCATTTCAAAGGTATTACAGTATTACCTCCTTGGAAACATTCGTCCTCGAATGAGACTCAAGCTAGCATGAATAGAGTATGAGAGAAAGTAAACACCAAACGTGAATGAAAATCTCATCAAAATGAACATAAACAAGGAGAAATCAGTCAAAGCTAAATCATAACATCGAAATGAAATTTCATGAACATGCATGCATTTGGAAACATAAGAATGGCTAAATCTATTGAATCCAAAATAATCAACCATGAGAAACTAATACCTCAAGCAAGAATAGGAGCGAAGGGAAGGAGATGAGGATACTTGGACATCATATCGGCTTCGGCTTCTCAAGTAGCACTATCAATTAATTGAGTCCTCCAAAGAACTTTCACGAAAGCAACTTCTTTGTTTTACAACATCCGAATTTGACGGTCTAAAATCACTACTACAACCTCTTCATATGAGAGACTTCCTTAACTCCCAAACTTTCCAATTGCACTATAGACATCGGATCTCCAACATACTTTTTCAACAAAGAGACATGGAATACCAGATGTACGGATGATAAATAATTACGTAACTTTAATTCATAAGCAACCTTGCCAATACGCCTCAAAAATCTTATATGGGCCTACATAACAGGGACTAAGATTCCCTTTCTTTCTGAATCTCATCACACCTTTCATGGGTGAAATTTTCAAATCGACCCAATCATCAACATCAAATTCAAGCTCTCTTCTTCTAACATTGGCATACGTATTTTGTCTACTTTGAGCCATTTTCAACCATTCTCAAATAAGTCACCCTTTTCCATAGCCTCATGCACTAAATCAGGCCTTATCAAAGTGACCACACAAACTTTGAACCAACGAATAGGAGACCTACACCTCCTATAATAGAGAGCCTTAAATGGAGACATTCAAATAGTTGAATGATAACTATTATTATATGCAAACTCTATCAAAGGCAAATAATCATCCCAGTTATCCTTGAAGTCAATCACATAATCTCTTAACATATCTTCAAAAATTTGAATAGTACACTCGACTTGTCCATCGATCTGTGGATGAAAATTTTTGTGAAGTTTCAGTTGAGTACCGAGACCCTATTGGAATGATTTCCAAAACAGAGTACCATGGTTAGATATAATGGACAAGGGAACTCCATGCAACTTTACCATTTACCAAATATAAAGCTTGGCATAATCTATGGCTGAAAAAGAAGTCTTTACGGGAAGAAAGTGAGTTGACTTCCCAATTCAGTCCATAATGACCCAAATCGAATCAAACAGATGATGGGTATGAGGTAAACCCATGATAAAGTCCATATTCAAATCTTCCCACTTCCAAGTACGACTGCTTATGTCTTGAGCAAAACCACCTAGTTTCTGATTCTCAACATTTACTTGTTGACAATAAGGACATTTAGTTATGAATTTCACATTATCTTTCTTCATTCCATTCCACCAATAGACCTCCTGCAATTTGGGGTACATCTTCGTGGCTTCAAGGTGAATAGAATACCAAGAACTATTAGCTTCCATCAAAATTTAATTCCTCAATTCATCAATATTCAGTACACATATCTAACCTTGGTAACGAAGGACACCATCTCCCCCTTGGAAGAAAGCCTCAATGGATTTTTCAGAAACTGACTTGTTCAAATCAACCACAATTGGATCAATCTTCCTTCGCCTTGATTTCTGATCCAAAAGATGATTCAGAATAATTCTGAACAATCACACAACCCTCATTGGAATAAACCAAACAAGAACATCACGAAGTAGCTCTTTCTAATCATCCACAACATGAGCAACACTACCCATCGATAGTCTACTAAGAGCATCCACCTCCGTGTTTACATTAGCATGATGATAGAGACAATCATGTCCTAATCTTTTAATGACTTACGTCAACCTTTTTGGCAAAGATTAATGTATTTTTGAGTGAACACTTGCTTCAAGCTCTTATGGTCAGTAAACACATCTTCATGAACACCATATAGGTAATGGATCCAAATATTTAGAGCAAACACTATCGTTGTTAACTACAAATCACGTGTGAGATAGTTCTTTTCACACACCTTCAATTATCTTGAACCATAGGAAATAAATTTCCCATGTTGCATCAAAATACAGCCAAGACTAATCCAAGAAGCATCACAATAAACCACAAAACCAACTGATCCTTTCGGTTATGTCAATATAGGAGCTGAAGTGAGTCTATCTCTTGGAAATTCTTCTCACAATATTCCGACTATAGGAATTTCACCTTTTTTGAGTCAATGTCGTCAAAGGCTATGAAATATAGGAAAATCCTTCCATGAACCTTCTATAGTAACTGATCGAACAAAAGAAAATCTGAATATCTGAAGCGGTCAAAGGTGTAGTTCAATTCTTAACCGCCTCAATCTTCTTAGGATCAACTTGAATACCTTCACCGGAGACAATATGGCCAAGGAAAGCCACATAACCAAAGCTCACATATATAATTCTCGATCCTTGGGAATTTGCCACACAATCCTTAAATGCTCAACATGCTCATCCTCCATAGTAAATCAAAATATCATCAACTAACATAATTATAAACATGGAAAGATATAATTGGAAGACCCTATTCATTAAGTCTGTGAACACCATCGGGGTATTAGTAAAACAAAACGATATCACCAAAAACTCAATTTGACCATACTGAGTTCAAAAAGCCGTGTTTGAAATGTTACTTTCCTTTACCCTCAATTGGTGATAACTTGACTGAAGGTAAATCGTGGAGAAGAACTCGTACCTTGGAGATGATCAAACAAATTATCAATATTTGGAATAGGATAATTATTCTTTATTGTAACCTTATTCAATTGTTGATAGTCAATGCATATCCGAAGGGAATAATCCTTCTTTCAAACAAATAATATTGGAGCAGCTTATGGCGAGATACCCGATCTAATGAAAATCTTATCCAATAAGTCTGTAAGCTTATCCTTTAATTTCTTATGTTCTGTTGGGGACATACGGTAAGGAGGAATATAGATAGGTTGCATATCTGAGATGGTCAATACCAAAGTTTATTTCCCTTTCGGGAGGAATACCAGCTAGATCAGTGCCAAACACTTTCGGAAACTCATTTTCAATCGGAATTGGCTCAAGAGTAGGGGTTTCACTATTTGTATCCCTAACCAAAACAAGATGGTAAATGCAATTTCTCCCATTCCATTCTAAGATAGGTTCGTTTGGAACTTGAAATGTGACCAATCAAGTCCTACAGTTTATGGAAGCATAACAAGAATGAAACCAATCCATCTCTAGAATATCATCAAAATCTATTGCATCAAGCTTTACAAGATCAACATGAGTGACTCTATGAGAAACAAAAACAGGGAAATTTTTATAGACTCATTTAGCAACAATAGAATCACCAACAAGTACGTGCAGACATAAAAGGGATTAGACAAGATTTTGAGACCAACATCTTATCTCATGGCCACATAAGGAAAAACAAATAGCAAATTAAACCCTGGATCAAACAAAGCATATACATCAAGATGAATGACTTTCCACATACCGGTCACAAAATCTATAGGACCCTCGTGACCTTGTCGAGTCTAAAATGCATAGAATTTGTTCTGACGAGGCAAACACAAACCAGAACCACTAGGATGAGCTTGCCTACCATCCCTTCCCTTAGTAGCAAGCAACATGCAATCTCTCATCTTGTGACCTATTTTTCCACAACCAAAGCAATTATCCATACCAGCTTAACATTTTCCCGAGTGACTCTTGCCACGCTTTTGGCAAGAGGGAGTAGAAGATCCACTACTACCACCTCCTTGAGGTTTAGGATTAGACACTCTATCTCTATTGAACGTAAGAGCCGGAGCATTAGAAGGACCTTGAACGTAGAACTTTTGCCGGAATTGAGGACGAATATGTCCATTGGACCTAAAATGAGAAAAGTTACCATCACTGTTCCTCACCCACTTTGATTCCCTAGATTTCTCTTTTAGGTTTTATTCCTCAATATGTTGGGTATGTATCATCAAACAAGAGATATCCATCTCCTTGATCAACACAGAGGTATGGCACTCCTTGACCACCATTTTTGTCACACCCAACACAAACTTGCTCATCCTTAACCTAGAACTAGTAACCACACCCAGAGCATACTTAACCAATTGACTAAACTTCAAAGCATACTCATTCGCACTCATATATCCTTGAAAATATTTATGAACTCAAGAACCCTTGCTCTGTCATCTCAATAGGAATCAAAAAATTAAGAAAATCCCCTTTGAATTTCTGCCATTCAAGAGGATTGACATCAATATCCCTCTCTCCCTTCCATTAATTTAAACAAAAGTAGAACAACACCCTTAAGTTGATAAGCGACCAACTTTGAATTTTCAACTTGTGACACTCCCATAATCTTCATAAATCTCTTTATCAAACTTTTGAGGAAGTTCCTCAACCTTCGACCCATGGAACTCCGAAAGATTCATCCTACTAAAGTTTGTCACCCTTATCATCGTCGTACCCATATTTGGGTTCACGAGAGCAATGATCTCTCTATTATCTTGGGCAGTCATAGCTTGATCCAACATTTTGAATGTGACTCAGAATTTGGCATGAGTCACTTGCTTATCAAAAGGACCGATCAACACTTGAGGAACCTTGGGCTCCAGATTCCTTCTTGTGTTAGCTCTTTAAATAGGAATATCCTAAATATTATCAAGCAACAATCAGGAATAATACCTTTATAGATATGAACTCTATGGAATGACTTTGGAGTATTGAAAGAAGTGAAGTTTCCTAATTACCTTGTAGCCTCCTATTAGTAAATGTGGTGCACTTCACACTCATGAACAAGATTTTATTTGATGAGGCTTGTTAGATATCCTAGGACCTTTTTAAAAACCTGATGCTTTGAATACCAAGTTTTCATGACCCAAATTACATCCTAGATGTGACATGGCGAATAAGATTCCAGAGACCCTAAACAAGACATTTGACATAAGCATGATGTAATAAAATACAATTCAAGAGATATAATAAATATAATTCTCAATCATAAGATGACATTAACATACCAACAAAGTCCATCAGAAATATGTAGATTGCTACTAAGTCTGACATAAGCCTTTCTAATATGATAAGAGTAGTTAGGACTTAACCCATACACCACGCACAAGTCTAAAACTGAAAATGACATCAAATTAGTAAAGCATCAATGGTCTTATCCTCAAACCATGAGGACTCACCAATCCAAGTGATCAACATCGAAGCAATCCCAATACTAACCACCTCCAGGAGGAGGAGCGTTAGACTCGATATTATTAGTTATTATAGGCACAAGTATGCATTAGTATTGTGAATGTAATAAGTATGGCGAAATGCATAAAAATATAGGCATGATAATGTTGGGAACTTTAAACATGATATGCATGGCAAAGTAAAACGTAGTAAACCCCTTTAAAAGAATCAATGAATCATAAACAAGGTCAATGCATACTTAAAACCATTTGAGAAACATTCATAAAAAATTTGAGGAAAACATAATTCATTAGTGGGATATTTACCATTAACCGACAATAAGACAGTGTGAGCTATAACATGGAATCCGATATGACCCTCACACCGAAAAGGGAAATCTACTTTCCAAGGTAGACACTGTCACATTCATTCATAATTGCTATTGTGGATCCACTAGCTAGGTGATTTAAGATAATCCTACAGGGGCACGTAGTTTTGGACAAGGATATTACTTCTAGAAACTCAGCCTCTACTAAAGAGAGAGCCTCCATCTCAAAGTCCTCTCGGTTCTACGTGAATTTGTATGGAAAAGACAGAATCATATTCATATCAAAATACTTGGAAAGACATAATTAAACTACCAATCCAATCATATGTCATCATAGAGTAAACTCCTTTCAAATCATAATTTCGTAAACTTCTTTATAATCGACACTTACCTTTCTAAGCATCTAAATCATGATTTCATTCATATATGAAGAAACATTTCACAAATCATTGATACATATCTCCAAATGCTCCATTCTTCATAAATCATCATTTTCATAAAACATGCAAAACTTTCATAATTCATATGTTCATAAGCAAAATACGTTATTCATGTTCATAAAGTAGACATATTTAAGGGTCCATATGAAATCAATTGAAAACATTAAATCATGAAAAATAAGATTGAGAATAAACAATTGAATAAAAAATAATAGGACCCATAGAGATTTGGATGAAACCCTAGATAATTAGGTAAAATTGAATTAGAGATTGAGATTCTTTTGGGACCCAACGGATGAAAGGATCCATTGGTTAATTGTCACATACCTTGATAATCAAAACCCTAAAAAAGCAAGGAGAATGAGACATTGAAGCTTGAAACCCTAGCTTGTCACCTTGGAGCTCTTGAGAGAATTTGGAGAAGTAGACTTTGAGAGATTATGGGAGATTATTTTTTAGTGAATGAGAGAAATTAGGCTTAGTTTGAAGGGTAGAAATGGTTATAGGGGTATTTGTTGGGCCAGAAAAACATAGTTTATGGTTTAATTGGGTAGAAAAAGACCAAAACACTCTTAATTAAAATCTACCTGAAGACCCTACTGAGTATTTTAGTCAGTCGTCGAATCATTTACTGGGACTCAAAATTTCTAATCAATTCCACGAGACCTTCTTACGACCCTTCCAACATTCTACGCCCCGTATAACCCAAGTTCAAGTCCAAAATTTCACTAACTCTAGATCACTTCTATGGGCACTTCCTACAGCCCGTAGACCCTCCTACAATTAGCCATGTTCATTCGTAGGTCAAATATCATAGACTTGAAATTTCCCAAACTTTGACCCAATCCTACTAGTGCCTTCTACGGCCCATAGGACTTCCTATGATCTGTAGATGGCTTCCGTAGGACATTGCCTCAGTGCCAAAAGAATGTTACTTTTCCTTTCCAACTCAACTTCAAATTTCCAACCTATTACAACTATACTTCCTAAGTTTTGAAGAATTAATCTAGATATACTTGCTTGTGATCAAGAGATATATGTGGGTACTTGATAATCGAATGCATAGTTGACTTAACCCTGATTATAGAGATAATACTTGGTTATTTGTGATGGATCATTTGAGCATGAATTAAATCCCATTTCCAAATCTCCTTGAACTCCAAGCTTGAAATGGTTTTTGCCCTTGCTCTCCTATATCCACTATTCTTAATTGTTACTGAAAATCTTCATATTATTCTTGTATCTTGTGTTTGGGTTCAAACTAGTATCTTGTAGTCTTTGTCTCTTTAATCACCGTTATATTTTTTTTTCCCAAATTGAAAATTTAGGATTTACTTGATTTGAGACTCAATTCTTACCCAATTTTGGTTGAGTTTTCACCCTCAAACTCTTTTTTTTCTTGAAATTATGATTTTAAAATAAAATATGTTTTTACCCTTTTTTATTTCGAAGTGATTTTTGGGCGGTTTTGTCCCCAATTTTAAACCTTAGAAAATATGGACATCGTTCAAACCCTTTTGATGAATACTTTCCATTTGTTATAGTTGGAAATTGTTCCGAGACTATAGATGGAGGATTTGCACCTGTAGAGCGATTCAAGTGATGTTCTGACCTTCGAGGTAGGTTTCACTTATATTTCTGTAAGACTAGGTTTGGTGGTTAACCATTCTTATAAACTAGATTATGTGATGGGATCATAGAATGAGATTGAAATATTGGAACTGTTAGGTTTATAAAAAAAAAAGGGGTATATTTATGACGTGTTTCCCATGTGGGGGCTTTTTTATGTTGTTTTGCCCAAGTGGGAGCTTATTTTTACTATTTTACCCATATGGGGGCTTATTTATATTGTTTATCCTATGTGGGAGATTATTTTTGTTGGTTACCCATGAAAATGTTTATTTTCTTATTTTCGCCCGTGTGGGGGAGGGTGGGGGGGTTGTTGTTTGCCCATGAGGAGGTCTCTTATATGATATTATTGCTTCAAGAGGAGGTCTCTTATATGATATTATTGCTTCAAGAGCACTTTGATGATATTTATTACTATGAGAGCACATTGATAATATTTGTTGATTTGATATAACCTTGATGATATTTATTGCTCCCGAGAGCATTTTGGTGATAACATTACTTAAAGAGCATGCTTTACATGAGATGCCCGAAATAGGGGCTTGAGTTGACTACTTTAGCATGTTCTACTTGAAATGCCCAAGTTATGGGCTTGAGATGATTTTATCACTTTTCAAAACCAGTTAAACTCTTTCGAATAGTACGTACTTTTTTCAAGTGATAAATACTTATTTGAAATAATAATTATATCTTTTAATTGATTTTTCTGTCACTATCTTGCCAAGTAAGGATACATACCATGATTTATCGAGATTTGAAGATTTTGAGTTCATTTATACATCCTTAAATTGATTAAATAATCATGTTATCTTTGTGTTTGATTATTTTGAGCATTTATCCTAATGCATATAT
>JAJOOR010039241.1:0-26617 GCA_036250505.1 Solanum acaule | reverse complement strand
AGTGTTGAGTCTTAATTAAAGTCTTCCGCTTATTTATTATCTTTTATTCTCGTATTTCTACTTCTCTATCGTTGTGGTTGGGTTAGGCTGACGTGTCCAGTGGGAAATGGACACGTGCCATCACATCCGGATTTGGGGTGTGACATAGATATGACATTGGGCTTCAAATAATTGTATCCTGTTTGTAACAAGTAGTTATATCTCTATAACATTTAGTTACTGGTTGTTGAATCTCTATAACATTTAGATACTGGTTGTTGAATCTCTATAACATTTAGTTTGTAGTAGTTGAATCTCTATAACTACTAGTAAATATTTATATTATTTTTTCTTGTTACAAACATGAAACAATTATTTGAAGTCTTATGTCATATCGAAGCCTAAGATTACCTTTTGTAAAAAGGAATGTAGATGACGAGTGCTTGATTATTATGAGTAATGGCTTGTGGGATGTTGTATCAAGCGAAACACATATCAGGTAGCTAGAGTGTTTCTTCAAGGAGATGGAATAGTTTTTTGAAAGTGAATTAGTAGCATTGCTACTTACTTGGGTTGCTTTGGGACGAAATAGTCATGAGAACATCAACTTTATTGTAGTTGATTGGACAAGAAATAAGAAAGGAGTGGAATGTTCATAGTACAATCATACAAAAACATATTTGTGCACTATGGACTTTCTCCTCTTTCCTGATTTCTCATCAAATCAACTACAATAATGATGGTGTTCAGTCCCATAGCAATGCGAGTACGTAGTGTTGTTTTTTATTCACTTTGCAAAAAAAATATTGCATCTCCTCGAAGGCACACTCTAGCCACCTGACACGCCATTTCGCTTGATACAACAACCCACATTTAATCACTGGCAAGAATCAAGCACTCATCATCTACATTCGTTTTTACAAAAGTAGTCTCAGGCTTAGATAAGAGATAGTGCTTGAATTACTTGTATCCTGTTTGTAACAAGTAGTTGAATCTCTATCACATTTAGTTACTTGTAGTTCAATCTCTATAACATTGAGTTACTAGTAGTAGAATTTCTATAACTACTAGTAATTATTTATGTTATTTTTTCTTGTTACAAATAGGAAAAAATTATTTGAAGCCCTATGTCATCTAAGCCTGGGATTAATTTAGTAAAATAATGTAGATGACGAGTGCATGATTCTTGCGAGTGATGGCTTTAGGGATGTTGTATCAAGTGAAACGGCGTGTCGGGTGGCTAGAGTGTGTCTTCAAGGAGATGCAATAATATTTTGCAAAGTGAATCAGTAGCATCGCTACTTACTCAAGTTGCTATGGGACGGAATAGTCATGATAACATCAGTGTTATTGTAGTTGATTTGACAAGAATTCAGGATGGAGGAGAAAGTCCACAGTAAAAACATATAAATATACATGTGTGTATTATGGACTTTCTCCTCATTCCTGATTTCTCATCAAATCAACTACAATAATGATAATGTTATCATGACTATTGTGTCCCATAGCAATTTGAGTACGTAGTGTTGTTGCTGATTCACTTTGCGAAAATATATTGCATCTCCTTTAAGACGCACTCTAGCCACCCGACACACCATTTCGCTTGATACAACATCCCACAAGCCATAAATTGCAAGAATCAAGCACTCATCATCTACATTCCTTTTTACCAAGGTAATCTCAGGCTTAGAAATGACCCAGTGCTTCAAATAATTGTATCCTATTTGTAACAAGTAGTGGAAACTCAATATAATTTAATTACTAGTAGTTGAATCTCTATAACCTTTAGTTACTAGTAGTTGAATTTCTATAACTACTAGTAAAGATTTATGTTAGTTTTTCTTGTTCCAAGCATGAAAGATTTATTTTGAAGCCCTATGTCATATCTAAGCTTGAGATTACCTTTGTAAAATAGAATGTAGATGATGACTACTTGATTCTTTAGTGATGGCTTGTAGGATGTTGTATCAAGCGAAACAACGTGTCGGGTGGCTAGAGTATGTCTTCAAGAAGATAGAACATTTTTTCAAAAAGTGAATCAATAGCATCGCTACTTACTCAGGTTGCTATGGGACGGACTAGTCATGATAACATCAGTGCTATTGAAGTTGATTTGACGAGAAATCAAGAAGGAGGAGAAAGTCCATAGTACAAATATATAATCATATTTGTGTGTACTATGGACTTTCTCCTCCTCCTTCCTAATTTCTCATCAAATCAACTACAATAATGTTGATGTTATCATGACTATTACGTCCCTTAGCAATTTGAGTATATAGTGTTGTTGTTGATTCACTATGCGAAAGAAAATATTGCATCTCCTTGAAGACAGACTCTAGCCACCTGACACGCCTTTTCTCTTGATATAACATCCTACAAGCCATCACTCGCAAGAATCAATCACTGATCATCTACATTTATTTTTACAAAGGTAATCTCAGGCTTAGATATGACATAGGACTTCAATTTTTTTTTTGCAAAGTGAATCAGTAGCATCGCTACTTACTCAGGTTGCTACGGAAGGAATAGTCATGATTATTAACTATCCTTATTTATCTCTTGTTAGTATATTTTATAGGTTGAATAACTCTCCTGATGGTTGGAGCATATTTATGATAGTAAGTTGTTAGTGGTAGATAATGTACAGATAGTGGCCTGCACTTTAGGTTTAGTTAGTTGCTTAGTTTGTATTTAAAAGCTTGCTGCCGAATTTATATCATCATCCTTTTACATTTTCATCAGAATCTTTATATGGTATCAGAGCATTATAAGCTCCACCAAGTTAGATCCATCTATTTCTTTTAAATCTTGCTAATCTATGGGTCCAATTACTGATGCTACTACTACAAGCAGTTCTACAGCTTCTGCCACCACTCATGTGGTGTAATTTAACCCTATTGCTCAGTTACATCTTAAGATACAAGGTAACCTCAAATTTTCAACCTGGAAAGTACAACTTGTAATGCTACTAAACGAGCATCAACTCATGGGGCATCTTGATGGAACCACAACAACTCTATCCCCCCATGATTATAAAAATAATCTTACAGTACCAAATCCCAATTATCAGATTTGGTTCTCTCAAGATCAATTGATCCAACAAGAAATGATGGCATGGTCGATCCTAACATTGCTCCAACTGTTGCCGCAACAACATTTGCTAACAAAAGCGTGGGAAATCCCTCACACAACCTATGCCAACAAAAGTCATACTCGCGTCTTTAGCTTGCGAGATGAATTGCAGAATACCAAGAAGGCTTCTAAAACCATTGCAGAATACTTACATGAGGTTCATTCTCTCTTTGATGCTCTCAAAGTTGTTGGTTCACCTATCAATGACGATGAACTTATTGTCAAAATTATAAGTGGTCTTGGCCCCGAATACCGTGAAATCACTGCTGCAATACACGCACGAGACTCTTCCTTGAGCTTTGAAGAATTATTTCACAAGCTCACAGATCATGAGTTTTTCCTCAAACATCAAGATCTAGAAAAACCATCCTCTATGATCACAGCTGTCGTTGTCCAGAATTCCAACACACCTCCGCAATTCAATATGAATAATTCTCGCTTCAACAATCAGCAACGAAAACCATCTCAGTCTCGACAATAGAATTCCAATAATCCGTTTCGGATTCCAACAATCAACAACTCAGGAGACAATTTAAGCAATCTGTCAAATGTCAATTGTGCCAAAAGTTTGGCCACACAGCAGATTTATGCCACTCCTAGTTGCACAATCATTTTGAAGCTAAGGTTAACTTTGCATCTGGCCTACAATCGTCTGGATACTCTTGGGTTCTAGACTCTGGTGCAACTCACCATGTCACTATTGAACCCCACAACCTTGAAGAGTATAAAGGAACGGAAGAAATCTCCATGGGTGATGGTAAAACCATTTCTATCACTCATACTAGTTCAACTCTCATTTATGCATCTAAAACTGCTTTTAAGATTTCTGACACACTTTGTGCTCCATCCATTAAAAAGAATCTCATTTCTGTTGCTAAGTTATGTCACAATAACCTCAAATCTGTTGAATTTTTTCCTTTTACTTTTGTTGTGAAGGACTTGAATACTCTGAGTCGTTGGTATAAGGCCGAAATAAAAATGGATTGTATGAGTGACTGCATCTTCAATCCAGGAAACAAATCATTAACCTTGCCTCCACAAAAGCCTCGCTTCAACTCTGGCATTGTCGATTAGGTCATCCCCACTCTACCATTTTAAATTTTATTTTAAAGAAATTTTCTTTACCTGTTCTTTGTAGCAAAGAAAAGTTTGAACTTTGTAATGCTTGATCTTCTAATAAAGCATATCGTTTACCATTCAAATGACTCACTTTGTCGAGCAATTTTCCTATCCAGATTATCTTTAGTGATTTATGGGGACCATCACCCATCTTATCACTTGACAAGAAGTTATATTATTGTATTTTTGTTGATCAATACACCAAATATATGTGGTTGTATACTCTTAAAAATAAAAGTGAGGTGGCGTCAATTTTTCCGAAGTTTCATCCTTTAGTTGAAAATTTCTTCAAAACAAAAATTTCTTCCATTTATACAGATGGAGGGGGTGAGTTCATTGGTCTTCAACCCTATCGTTGGAAACATGGCATTGAACACTTAATTTCCCCTCCCTACACACCCCCAGCGTGTTGCCATAGGTGGACGCCGACTTCTTCATATTCTTGAAACTGCTAAAACCCTTCTTCATAAGGCATCTTTACCCCTAATCTATGGTATTTTCCCTGTCACTATGTTGTCTACCTTATTAACCAACTTCCAATTCCCATCCTCAATAGTGAGTCACCCTACCAAAAGTTATTTGGTCAATCACCTGACTATACCACCCTAAAAGTTTTTGGTTGTCTCTGTTATTCTTAGCTTAAACCTTATACCAAAAATAAACTTGAACCCCGGTCCACCCTGTGTGTATTTGGGTATCTCTTAGACTCACCATGCTCACATCTGATTTAACCCTATCCAGTCCAAAATTTTCATAAGTCGTGATGTTCAATTTTTTGAAAAAGAATTTCCTTTTATACAAATGTTCATCCATCTACGAAAAGATACTTCCCAATTACACTAGGAAGTTATTGACTCCAAAGAGGACAGTCCAACTACAATTCTAACTCTTCCTCTCTCTATTTTATCTCTTATTCCAGTCCATGTCGATTTCAACTCTAACAATACAACCTCTTCCCCTGTTGATTCTCACTCTAACAGACATGACCAAGTACTAGTAGCTCCCGAGACATCAGGTAATTCACAACTTCCGGTCTCTTCTTCTACTCACCGTTCTGCCCTTTCTGTTCCTCCAGACCCTGCTCCACATAAGTCTTTGCTCACATACTAGCGACGAAAAATAGCAGCCATCAACCTGCAATCCCAGCTCCCAAACCCAACCACCACATAAACCCATCCTCTACCCATGCCGCCCCAACAAGGTTCACATCTCACACAACCAACAATAGATACCTCTTCATCACCTCCTGCTGCCCCGACTCCACCATCATCCTCGAATTGAATTATAACTTGATCCCAGAATAGTATCTTCAAGCCTTCTTTTTTGACCCATTTGACTCCTACGCCAGTAACTTTCAAACAGGCTCATAAATATGAAGAGTGGAGAGAATTAATGAAAGTCGAATATGATGCTTTAATAAGAAATCAAACTTGAGAACTCATGCCGCGAGACACATGTAAAAATGTCGTAGACTGCAACGCTTGTGCAGGATCATGAAAAGAGCAGATGGCTCTATAGACCGTTACAAAGCCCGTCTAGTTGCCAAGGGTTCACACAACGCCCTGACATAGATTTTCATGAGACGTTTAGTCCTGTTGTCAAACCAACAACCGTAAGATTGGTGCTATCTATAGTTGTGCAACAAAATTGGCCAATCCATCAACTTGATGTCAATAATGCTTTCCTACACGGATAATAGGATGAGGAGGTTTTTATGTGTCAACTCTAAGGCTTTATTAATCCCCAATTTCCAACCCATGTCTACAAATTGAAGAAAGTTATCTATGGCCTCAAAAAGGCCCCTTGGGCTTGGTATAATGCTCTATGTGCACATTTGCTGAAAATGCCATTTGTAAGAACAGAACATGACAACTCTTTATTTGTCTGGCAACAGCTAGCTGTAGTCATTTATGTGCTTGTCTATGTTGATGACATCATAATCGCTGGCAACCAGCCACAGGTGATTAAATTTGTCATCAATTTCTTGGCGGACAAATTTTCATTGAAGGATCTTCGCTCTCTCAACTACTTCTTAGATGTTGATGTTAAGCGTGTACCAAATGGCCTCATTCTTTCTCAATCCAAATACATTCTGGAAATTCTTTCCGAATTGGACATGGACAATTTTAATAGTGTTTCCACTCCCATGTATTCTAGTGTACCACTTTGAATAGATGATGGCTCACCAACTACTGATGCCACGCGCTACTGGCGCACCCTTGGCAAATTGCAGTATTTGTCCCTCACTCGACCTGACATATCTTATGCAGTCAATAAACTGTCGCAATTTTTGCACACTCAAACTGATGAGCATTGGAAAGCAGTTAAAAGAGTACTACAGTATCTCAAAGAAACCGAAAGTTCGGGCCTTCACATCGTTCGCAGCTCTAACTCAAATTTATATTTGTATGCTGATGTTGACTAGGCTGGATATCTGAATGACATAATTTCTACATCAGGTTACATAATTTTCTTTGGACCATATCTAGTTAGTTGGTCATCGAAGAAGCAGCGCGCAGTGGCTTGCTCATCTACTAAGGCATAGTACAAATCAGTCGTCAATGCACTTACAGAGATCACGTGGGTGCGGAACTTACTTCATGAGTTACATGTCAGCATCTCGAAGACGCCAACAATCTACTATGACAATGTTGGAGTTACTTGCTTATCTCACAATCCAGTGTTCCATACCCGTATGAAACATCTTAATGTAGATTTTGCATATGTGTGTGACCGGGTTCAGGATCATCTAGTTAATGATACTCATGCTCATGCTTTTGATAAACTTACTAATACCTTCACTAAGCCATTGCTTAAGTCAGCCTTTACTAGGTGTCATTCCATGTTAGGCATTGTTACACCTTGCCTTACTTGAGGGGGTGTATTAACTATCCTTATTTATCTCTTGTTACTATAGTTTATAGGTTGAATAAGTCTCCTGATGATAGGATCATATTTAGGATAGTTAGTTGTTAGTGGTAGATAATGTGCAGATAGTGGCCTAAACTTTAGGTTCAGTTAGTTGCTTAGTTTGTATTTAAAAGCTTGCTGCCAGATTTAATATCATCATCCTTTTACATTCTCATCTCAATCTTTATAATGATAACATCAATGTTATTGTAGTGAATTTGACGAGAAATCAGGAAGGAGTAGAAAGTCTATAGTACAAACATATAAGAGTTTGACTTTTGATGACTTAAAATTGTCAAATTTAGTACCCTTTGTCTTGTAAACTCTGTAATCAGCTTTTTTTAAACCAAATTTTTAAATATTAAAGTTTGACTTTTGTTGACTTAAAATTGACTCGCTATACTTTTTGGTATCGTTTGGTTGGTTGGTGAAATAACAAAGACATAGACAAGGACAACATTTTTTGTTGAAATTTTCATAAGAAATATGCCAGAACAATGAAGAACAAATAATATTGAAACATATGGGGAGAGTGTGATAGCTTTAAGAAAGGGAATCTTTGAAAAATGTCGCTCATCATTTAACCTAAATAATATTTTCAATGTGCCTCCTCACATGTAGGCTTGATTAATTTTACGTGGCTCAAGTATTTGATTTTGTTATATTTTTATAATGTGTGACGGTAAGATTTTTTCACAAGACTTCTATATATTTTGATACTATATTAAAGTGTATTATCATGTTATTTAGAAGATTAAATTATTGGTGAAAGCATACATTATTTACGTAATTATATTTTTGACTCTTCTCAGATTTGATTGTTTATAAATTTTAGGGTGACAATTGGGTGGGTTAAGTCAAATTTGGATAGGCCATAATAGGTTAAGATAACAATTGAGTCATGACCCAATCCAACCCAAATTTGCTTGGGTCAAAACAGGTTGGGTCAAAAGTAATGGGTTACATTACGAGAAAAGACCCAACCTAGCCCAATTTTAACTAAGCTTAATTATTTTATTTGTTCTTTTAATCCTTTTAGTACCTAATAAATTTTTTTTTTCTCTATTATGGCTATATACAACCTATCAAATTGAAAAAAAAAATTAAGAATATTTCGAGATGATTTTTCATGAGCCGATTCGGATTAGTATCAACTCAATTTTAATGGATTAAAATGGGTTGAGCTAATTAATTAGCAAATCAATCACCCGCTCAAACTTAAATGGGTTGGACAGATTCAGTTTGATTTTTCCACCCATGATAAATTCTACAAAATAGACATAATTTTGTGCTATTCTCATTCTCTTTATTTATCTGTCTTTATTTTGTAATTTGCACTGCATATTTTTTTAAAATAATTGTACCTTCATTGACAACATCCTTTCAAACATATTTGAGGAAGGCAAAGTAGAAATATTTTTTTTTTTAAAATGGCATAAACAACGAAAAATGAGTTCAGAATATTATTTGCCAACTACAAATGGAAGTATCCTGCTCCAACATTAGTGATCATGAACTAGATTGTCTGGTGATCCCAATTAATCCGGGGCTTTAATGAATGCTTCGGACATTAGGTGAATTTTTTTGTTTAAAAAGCTAGACTATCTGATATATTAACATGGGTTGTGGTGTATTGGTGGAATAGATTTACCCTTAACTAGAGGTCTCGGATTTGAGTCGTGGGTATGGAGAAAATCTTGTTATCGGGTGGGGAACCCAAAAATAAACCTAGATTATCTCTGATATACTTCATTGGGATTTGGATCCTCTCAATTAAACTTTCACTCCATTTTATTAAGTACGCATTTGAGTAATTTCCATAGATAGCCACCTATGTTTGGTAAAATACAATATCACTTATGTTTGTTTCAAGAAGACCCATCCAGTGTGAATACAGGGGTTATACAAAAGGCACAAGCAGAGATTAAAAAGTATCTACATTATGAAGAGGAGTATTGGAAACAAAAAAACAAATTATTTTTAAAAAGGAGATAAAAATACTAGATTCTTTCATAGTCTGGTAAAGGGAAGAATAAAGAGATTGATGCTAACAAAAATACCCAATGACCAAGGTGAGCTCCTAGAGGTTAAAGAACATATTTGTGATAAAGTTGTAAAGTTTTATTAGAAAGAATTTACTAAAGACATGGATGCTACTGAGTTATTCTCCTTAGGCACTTTCCACAAATCCTTTCAGTTGAGGATAATGCATTTCTCGGCATTATGTCGACAAAGGAAGAGGTTAATTTTTTTTAAGCTTAGTGGGGATAGTGCAGGTGGACATGATGGTTTCACAGGCCTTTTTTATTAGAATTGTTGGGATATAGTGGGTGATGACTTATGAAAGTTGGTTACTTCTTTCTTTGAAGGAAATACACTTCCCAAATTCATTACACATACAAACCTTGTGTTGTTACCTAAAAAGAATGACATTGATCTAACACCTATCAATTTGAGTAACTTGTTAATAAGCTTATTTCTAGGGTAACGCATGAAAGATTGAAGATGGTTTTTCCAACACTAATATCATCTAATCAATCAGGTTTTGTAAAAGGAAGGAACATTATTGAAAATGTTTTACTCGCTCAAGAGATTTCTTTAGATATCACTAAAAGGAGAAAACCAACTAATATCATTATCAAAAGCTTATGATAGGGTTTCTCAGTTGTATTTGATGAATGTCCTAAGAAAAATAGGATTTTCAGTGGTATTTATTGATATCATTTGGAGGATCATCGCTAATAATTGGTATTATGTGTTGGTGACTGGACATGCACAAGGCTTTTTTCACTCTCCTAGAGGGGTAAAACAAGGAGACCCTTTATCTCCTGCTCTGTTTATTCATAGTACTGATGTTCTGTCAAGGGCTTTGAATTCTTTATTTGATGATGGAAACTATGTGGGATATGGTATGCCTAAATGGAGTAAAAATCTTAATCATCTTGCTTATGCATATGACACAATTATTTTTGCAGATGCACATGAAAAGTCCCTTAAAAGAATAATGAAAGTGCTAGGTAGATATGAGTCTCTATCTGGACAATTATTCAACAAAGGAAAGAGTGCTTGGTACATGCATCAGAACACCAACGCTCAAATAGGAGGTTTGGTTGATAGATGTACATGTATCTCAAGAGGTCAATTCCTAATTACTTAACTAGGGTGTCCTATCACTCACGCTAAGAAGAGAAACAGTGATTGTAATGATTTAATTAAGTGGGTGAAGGACAAGCTTCAAACATGGAAAGGGAAGATGATCTCTTTTGGTTATAAGGTAACTTTGATCAGTAGTGTGCTACAAAGTATTCCTATCAACATTCATTCAGCAACTGTTCCCCCTAAATATGTAATCAATGAACTACACAAGCTATTTTTGAAGGGATTTTTTTTAACAATAAAGTGATAGGGAGAAGTAAGAATTGGGTAGCTTAACAAAATATTTGCTTTCCCAGAGCAGAAGAGGGTCTTGGTTTTAGATCGTTATTTGATATTTCAAAAGCTATGTTTACAAATCTATGGTGGAAATTTTGAATTGGTAATTCTTTATAGGTGAACTTTATGTGGAACAAATATTACAAAAATGAAATTCCAATTTTGGTGCAAGGGAAAAAGGTGGTTGTTAGCTATTGAAGTTGATATAGAAAATACAGAAAAGATGGAGAATAATATGTGGTGGGAACCTACAGAGACTCTACAAATATTTGGTATGGAAATTTGATGAAACTTAGTCCTTTATATCTGGAACCAGATTGTATCATTAGACTTGAAATGAATAATCAACCATGTCTAAGAATATTTGAGCAATTTTAAGAAGACGATACCCAATACAAGTATATTTGGGTGCAGGGATTTCCCTTTAACTTTTGTTTCCTAGTTTTGATAATCCGGTGTAATAAAACTCCCGTGGCTATTTTAATTGCTAAATGGGACAACAATGTAAGTACAAATTGCTTGTGTTGTAAAGTACCTTCGCCTGGAACTGTACAACCCTTTTTCTTAATAGGTGAAATAGCAAGAGACGTTTGGCATTATTTTGCAAATGTTTCTGGTCTACATGGTCCTTGGATTCAAATTAAACAAACGGTACCAAAGTGGAGAAATGTTCCTAGCAATGAGAGGTTTAAGACTATTATGAATGTAGTCCCTATAATTATTTTATGTTCTTTATGAAAATAGAGGAAATATCATTTTACATGGAGGTTTTTATCCAGCTAATAGATTATCCATTGGATAAATGAGAATATTCATAAATTCACTAGTGTCAAATTTCCTTTCTTCTTAAACCTACCAGTGAATTGGCCCTCAATTATAGAGGTTCAAGAATGTTGGGAACCAAGGTGTAGACACAAGACTGTGATATGGATACATCCTCCTTATGGATGGTATAAATGAAATATTGATGGTGCTTCAAAGGGCAATCCTGGCCATAGTTCTGCTGCCTTTTGTGTAAGAAATTGTTCAAGAGATAGTGTAGTGGTGAAAGGGAGAAGACTTCCAGTTTCTACCAATCTTTTTGCAGAAGCAGTAGCAATAAAGAAAGGCATTCAACTCAGTCTTGACAGAAGCCTTTTGCCTTTTATAGTGGAGACAGATTCACTCACTATGATAAATATATTGGAGGAAAGGTGGGAGGTACCATGGATTATTGTTGCTATGGAGGCAGAAGCTATAAAGAGAATGAGTGAAGGTGTCCCTATTTAGTTGAAACACACTGTAACGGTAGGCAACATTGTGGGTGATATTTTTCTAACATGATTGTTATTTTTGCAGGTACTTATATGTTGGAAAAGTATCAGGATCTTCCAATGAGATCAAAGAAATTGATTAATATGGATAAAATAAGTATGCCACACTTAAGCCTGGCTCATCTGGTCAACTGATTTGGGCAGTTGTTATTCTTCTTAATCATGTCTTTGCAGCCTAATGAAACAGGGGATGTTTTCTTACCATACTGTAATGCCTGAAGTGATTTCATAAATTCTTTTTTTTATGGCACCCGATGAGAGTACTTTTGGGTGCACAATGGCAATAGACTAATCCATAGACAATTGGTTTGTCAATTTACTCTCTTTTATTTACTTCTTTATGATTACAATTCCATTAGATTTTGGGGTAACTGAGTACTATTTAGTCACATAACAAGATTCTAATTTCTTCCTTTGATGTGTGGTATTAATCTTTGAGGTTCATTCTGTCAAAGGAGAAACCAAAAGCAAATTTAGTGCTTCTTAGTGACTAGTTGCTAGCTAAATTACAGGAGTAAGCTAGTAGGAATTTGACATTGAATCTAGAACCTCGTGTTTCTTTTGATGTGTGGTATTAGCCTCTTTAAGGCATGTCGTATCAAAGATTAACAATAGCGAAAAGATATATTGTTGTTTGAATACTAGTTTAGGGGTTAACTTGCAATATTCGGTGAAGTCTTTGGAATTTTTTCTAGTTATGCAAGTTTACTCAAAGAATTGGTTTGTACTTATTTAATAGAGCTTTTAATACAACAGGAGATATACAAGTCTATGCACAGAAATAGATTTTCCTACTTCTACATAGCTATCTGTATCTGGTGAAGTCTTTGAAATTCTTTTGAGTTATTCAAGAATCAACTAACTCTACTTCAATCGATCTCTCTAAACAAGAGGATTTATATAAGTTGATGAAGAGAATCAGATTGTTCTATTTCAATAGAGCGTATTCGAGATATTAAAGTTCAAGGAAGGAAGTTTACCTCATAAGCTCGTCTCCCTTAGTTTCCAAAGCCGGAACTTGAAGCTCTCTAAATCTGACTGATTTAGCTCACAAGAGTTTAAGGTTAGAGTTTCTTTGGAGAGGTGCTGGTAGCAACTGAAGAAATGCAATATTGAGGAGTCGATTCTCCAACAACTGGTGCTCGAAACTCATCCATGGCAGAGGAATCGATGTGGAGAGAAACCGACTCACCATTTCCCTCTTTGGTTCCTACTTTAGTATTGTCTTATCCTTTCAGACTTTTGTTTATTTTTCTTTGGTTTTATATAGAATTGTATATATTCCTTTGATTTTGATAAAAGAGGCTTACGGACCTCAATTTTTAAGTTAAAGTAAAAATGGAGTGGCATGTCAGATATAGGGGTGTGAAAAATGAGCCCATAGGGTGCTCACATTATTCCTTGTTTATTACTAATATTGTTTTTAATTCTTTAAATAAAAGCTTGTTTAATGTCTCTATAGGAAACTTCTTTTACATATTCAATTATAGAATTTATCCATTCTCTATGAAGATCTAGTTACTTCAATTTTAAAGTCTTGCGATCGAGGAGAAAAAGCTAATAAGGAATATAAATAAATTTAGTAACAAATTTTCATCATTGCCTTACCAAGATATATACACAAATAAATTTGATCTTCAAAATAATAATTTTTTGCATTAACGCTTCAAAAGAGTGTATAATAATTTTCTATAATTTACAATAGCGAAATTGATGACAAATGGGGATTTTCTCAAGATTGTCAAGTTTGGATTCAATTTGTGTACAGAGAAGGTAATTCTTTGGATGATTATTTAGTTAATCTAGCTTTTGATAATTCAGGTACAATTATTATTTTATAGAATTACCAAGACAAGCTCGGAAAATCGTGATCACAGACAAGCAACAACTTCCTACTTTAAGAATCAGAACAAAGAAAATAGATCATGAAAGGGAAGGGGGACAAGAAAATGCAGTGACATTCATCACATAATCATATTATTATATTATATTTATATTATACTAAAAATGAAAGTTACAAACTTAAAAGTTGAATAGCATTTTATCCTTATCCTTATTTAAAAATTATAAAATATCTAATAAATTAATTATTAATTATTAATTAATCAAAATGTCCTTACAAACTTTTCACTTCCTAAATTAATTTCAAGCTAAAGAATCATAAAGTGGCCATATTCATCAGTAAGTAGCACAGTGACCCATGGGAGAAGAGAGAAGACTACTAATTTGTAACACCCAAAAAAAATCTAAATTAAGACCTGGACTATTCTTCATTTACATGAAGGATCATATCGGGTTATTCTTAAATTACCTATATGTGTAAAGGTAATTTCTTTAGTTTGGAAATGATTTTTGTTATCAATTAGGTCACTAGAAACTCCTAGCACAATGTTGAGTTGAAAGTTTCCTTACCGATTAAGTTTTAATGTAAGATTCTCTTTGGGTCAACTTCAAACGACCATATTTCTTAAAATATAATGAGTTACGTGGCCCATAAACCAATCAAATTAGAGGTATTTGAATCTACTTTCCAACGCCACCAATTTCGAAACAATTTCAATTTTGAGTAAAAAGTTATGACCATTTTAGTAACCTGATATAGTGCAGTGACGAATTAGCCGACGGGAAAACATTCAAAAGGGTTGTTTTTGTTGTTTTACCTCTAAGAAAATCCTAAACAAATTTCTTGACTAATTAGAGATCCAAAATAATCAGATTTTCATCTCTTAATCCATCATTCTCTTCTCTCTCAAACCCTAAGGAAAAATCTACGTAGAAAACTTCATTCAAGATTCTTTCAATCTTTTTCAAGATTCTTCTTCAAGGCAGGTCTTTCTCAAAGAATTTCATTCTTTCCAACTCAAATTTCTCCATACAATTATGAATCACTAATGAAAATAATAATTCTTGGACATAAGATTTCAAGAAATTAATTGATGAATCTCAAGAAAGATTTTCTTGAATTTTCTCCTTTAAGAGAGGGTTTCAAGGCTTCTAATTGAGTTTTTCTTCAAGATTCTTCAGGATTCTTCAAGAACCTTGTTTTTCCGAGTATGTAAGAGTATCATAGTGTTGGACTACTTCGTCCTTGCGCCCTACATCTACTTTCCAATGAGTAAAAGAGTAATCTTGGATTTTATCCTTAGATTTGAGTATTCTTGAGAATTGATTTTGAGTTCTTGAGTTTTGGATTCTTTTTGAAATTCTATTCCCAATCATTGAATTGCTATATGTTATGCATTAAGATTCTTGAGTTGATTCGTTCATGTCTATATTTTAGCAAGAACCCTATGAATTGAGTATTTTTTAGATGAGTAGTATCGTTGAATTCTGAGTACTGAGTTTCCATATACCTATTTAGATCCGTGAGTTGAGTCGTTCATATCCATAACTTTGCATGAAATTTATGAATTGAGTTATAAACATTGAGAAAAATTTTAAATTCAACACTTGTTTTAAACTGACTGTTTGAAAAAGTAAAGATGAGTTTTGAGAAAGAGTTTCTAAAACATGATTAGTATGACAATCGAGTATGCCATCAATGTTTAAACAATATTGTATCTAGTTATACAATTAATGTTTATGCAATATGACTTTCCGAGTCATCAATGATCATATCACAATATGATTTTGATATATTTTTAAGAAAAAGTTTTCAACTATGAATTTAGTAAGAGTATAAGGGAACTAAGTATTCCCAAAGGTATTAGTTTTTACATTGATAAAAGAGAAACATTGATTTCTAAATGAGTTATGAGTTCAAAGATATATCAAGAGCAGTTACCTCTTTTAAGAGGATAGTTTGAACAATTATCTCAAACAAGAGGAAGAGTGTATTTTTAAAAATTTAGAATGAGTATATATTATTGGGAGTAGTATTTAGTACAGATATGGGAATAAGTTCATACAACACAAAATCCTCATAATCCATGTATGGAAATATGGGTAAAGGATAGTAATGTTTAGATGATTCCTTATTGCTTTTAAGCATAGCTTAGTGGATCCACTTAGTTGAGGTGTCTTATATCCCGGCAAGGTGTAGGACAATTCTGGCAGCATGGGCAAGACGATGTATCATCATGTCGCTTATAGTGATGGTTGTCGGTTAAAGAATCTCTCAATATAGTTAAAGTGTATTTTCATATATCACTTATTATGTTGAGTTAAGGATGAGAAATTATTTTGTAAATATTTTAATGATTTAACTCCTTTATTTCTTTACATTCAGGTTGAGTTCATTATTATCTATTCAAGTCCTTTCTTTCAATTATTTGTTATTCATCTATATTACATACTCATACTTTTAATGTACTGATTTCATTCGACATGCATCTTTTAATGATGCAGATACATGTTATTAGGATCTTTAACTAGTGTCTGTTGAGATAACTTCATCCACTCGTTCGCTTATGAGTAAGACCTCCTTGCTTTCAGAGTACTCCAGTTTTTGAGTTGTTAGTAGTAGTTCTTTTGAGGAGCCATGATTATTTTCCCGACACTCATCTTTGTATATTAGATGTTTCATTGATAGAATGTTTTGGAGAGTGTTTCAGTTTTCAGATGTTATATTTGAACCTATGTTTTATACTCGGTATATTCAGTAGAGTTTTGAGATTCATTAAACTATTTTTTAAGCATTTCTTTCAATTTGATGCTTATGTATGCTTGAATTTTTCTTCCGCTTGTAGTCATCCATGATGAGGGTTCGCTTGAGGACCAACAATGGTTCTTGAGTGTCGGTCACATCTAGGATGTAGGCTCGGGTCGTAACAAACTTGGTATCAGAGCATATAGTTCAAGTGTCCTAGGGTGTCTATGAAGTCGTATCAGTATGATCTTATTTATGGTTGTGAGGACCCCGTTTCTATAAATAAGGGACTACACACATTTAGGAAAAGTTTCCCTTCTTTCGTACTCTAAATCGTGCAGTAGAGCTGTGTCATAAGGAACTTATTCAAACTCGTGTGTTTCTTAGATTAATTCGACTACCCCTCATACTCAAGGTAGTTGAAAAGGAAAGCGCATATCCTTATCGATGAGTTACATTAACCAAATGTCTTCAGAAAGTCATGAGACTGTAAATTGACTTAAATGAAGCCTGTGAGAGAGCTTAAGTGTTAAGATTCAGAAGAACGTACTCTTCTTCATATGATTCATGCGTTCGAGCTAACAGCGAGATGTACTCCTAAACTCTCTTTTTTAAACCTTCTTTCGGTTGAGACCCTTATACGAAAGTGTGTTTTGGATCTTGGATAGTATAGAACCTAAATCTTGTGGTTTAGATAAGTATAACGTTATCATGATTAGCACCTTGTGAATTAGAGATTACTTTTGAACATAGTAAGATCAAGGGATTTGATTTGGACGTTTGTAAGAGTAGTCATATACTCTAGTGGGAGCTAAGAGTTGCAGCTAATGAAGTTTAGTAAGAAGAAAGAAAAACATAGTTGAGAAGTGCTTCTACGCTTGAAAGCTACCAATCATATCACTCAAGGCATAGTATTCCAAATCTTACTTTGTTCCCATATATCCTAGCTTTATGTCAAATAATTTTAGATAGAGTGTGACTATGTTCAAAACAATCTCGTTCTTGACTTATGTGCTATAGACAGTTTCAAACTCTTAGTATGATTCAGTTCCAGTTATGTTAGTAGGGAAGTTCAAAAGCTTAAATGATAGTAAGAGTAACTCCTTTCCCTTCCATCCTCAGTTTAACCATCATTCGAGGACGAATGATCCCAAGGGGAAGTTATTGTAACACCCAAAAAATATTCTAAGTTCAGACCCAAACTATTCTTCATTTACATGTAGGGTCATATCGGGTTTGTCACTCCCCGAGCTACCCCCGAGACGCGGATACGGGACCAAGGATCACAAGTGACCCCAAGCTAACCCTACTGGCATGACATGAGCATACTAAGAATAATAATCACTGACGCGGAAGCGAATGATAAGTAAATCTGAAATGATGGGGAATACCTATATACTTATAACTGGATATCAAATCTGAGATTTTTAATACAAAAGAAATATCAAACTCAAATACTAAGTTGAATCGAACTAAGTCTTAAAATAGCCTGTAACTGACTAAAAGTGTTGGGACATGCCCCAGCTAAGTCTAACAAAACTGAAACTAGAAGACTGAAAAGTTTACATGACTATTGTCCTCGAAGAATGAGGACTCACCATTGATGCTGCTGAACTAGAAATCGGGAATTGATCTAAGCGTGATCTAGATGCTGAGAACCTGAACCTACATCACGACTAGATGTAGCGCAGAGTATGTGTCAGTACTTGAAAGGTACTGAGCATGAATGATAGAGTAATGCTGAAATAAACATATAATTGAACAAGCAATAAAGCAAGAGTATAATATGAACATGATAAAGATACTGAATACTGAGCTAACTGAATGCATTGACCAAATGATAACATGCTGATATTGAATACTGACTATACTGAAATGTGTTCAATGCAATAGAGTCTGACTGAACTGTGAGAGCTACTAATAATCGATAATAAAACCACATGAGCTAAGTTTGGAGTCTGATGTATACCCCCCATCGAGAGGACCCAATACACCTGGATAAAGGTGTAGAGGCATGTTGGCGTGATCACTAAATTGATGCCCACAGAGGGGACTTACAACCTCCGTGGCTCAAAGTTTTGGGACTATATGGGTGACTGACCCTAGTCCAACTCAGTATTATGTTACTCCCAATAGATTAAATGACTAACACATTATGACTAAATTTCTGTAATATACTAGATAGCTCAAAACTGACATGCAAACTGAGAATGTACATTAATACATTGATAATGCCACATTCAAGACTGAGGCATGTATATCTGAAATACTTAAATATGTGACCAAGCATGTGTAATGCAAGAACTAAAGAAATACATAGCTAGGGTTCTGAAATTTATTCAATAAACGAAGTAATAACAAGATAATCTGATTTGGAACATGTAAATAACTAATTCATGATAATCTGCTGAGGTTCTAGAAACCCTAGGTCTAGTTAATAGTCGGGAATCACGAATCTGACAGAAATCTAGGGACCTAATGGGCTAAAGGAACCCACTAGTGAAATCCCACATACCTGGTGTCGAATCCTACAGAAAAATCTTTCGATTTCGGGCTGGAATTGATGGAAATCTTGTTGTGTTCTTGAACTAGGGTTGTTTGACCTTCTGCTCCTTTTATCGCTGTAATTTTCTAAGTTTTGATGAAAGATCAGACTTAGGTAAGTTCTAGTTATGTTTCTAGGCTAAAACAAACCAAAACCACGTAGTTTAGGGTTAAAATGACATAGTTTAAGGGTCCAACGAAATAGGAAAAGGCGAAAATACCCCTGACTTAAGTTACAGACGGGGCTGACCACGACCACTTTCACGGACCGTGAAGATGGTCGTGGTCTGCACTTGGTCCAGGAGCTGGGGGTTCTGGGGTTTGGTCCATGATCCCCTACCACGGCCTGTATGAAGGACCTCAGACTGTTAAGGTCCCCATAGTCCTCACTTGGGCTAAGGTATGGAGGCTCAAGGCTAGAGGTCTACTGGCTGGCCTTCACAGACCACTCCATGACCCGTGTGAGGCGACCACGGACCATGAAGGCCCTCGTGGTCTTCACTTGGGCATGGAGGTCTAACGGGCTGGCTAGGGGGCCTACTGCCTAAGTGACCACAGATGCCTCCCTCGGCCTGTCATCAAGACCACGACCCATGAAGGGTCCGGTGGTTTGATCTCTGGGCCTGGTGGAGTCCAATTCCCCACCACGGGCAGGTCAACGGACTGTGGACCCTATCACAGTCCGTTAACCCTGCCGTGGTTCACTGCTTCAAATAACTTTTTTCTGAAATTTTTTCTAGGCCTGGTTTTCTAGGTGTTACAATATTTCCCCCTTGGGATCATTCGTCCTCGAATGAAGATTAAACTAGCTGAAATTGAGGGAAAGAACTACAACCCTACCACTAAATACTGAAGACTAATTTCTGACTGAACTGAGTTCCAAGAACATGCAAATACGCTGAAAATGCAAGTACAAACTGAAGGAACATGATGCTAAACGAATTTATGCATGAATGATAGAAAAATTGAAGAGGAACTAATACCTCTAGCTGGAGTGGAATCGAAAGGAAAGAGGTGAGGATACTAGGACTTCATGGCTGCTTCTGCTTCCCAAGTACCTCCCTCTACGGACTGACTCTTCCACCAAACCTTGACTGAAGCGACTTCTTTGTTTCTCAACCTTCTAACCTGACGATCAAGAATCTCAACTGGTACATCCTCATAAGAAAGACTATCTTTCACAGCCACACTCTCTAATGGCACCACGGAAGCTGGATCACCCACGCATTTCTTCAATAGTGAGATGTGAAAGACTGGATGTACTGCTGCTAATTCTGCTGGCAATTCTAACTCATAAGCTACTTTACCAATCCTTTTTAGAATCTTGTAAGGGCCTACATATCTGGGACTGAGCTTCCCTTTCTTGCCAAATCTCATAACCCCTTTCATAGGCGACACTTTCAAGAAAACCCAATCATCAACTTGGAACTCTAGTTCCCTTCTTCTCACATCTAAGGTTTGAATGGTACGCTATTCCTGACTATCCGTCTGTGGATGAAATATTGTGCTAAGACTAACCTGAGTATCAAGACCTTTCTAAAATGAGAGGTAAACTGGGACCTCTATCTGAGATAATAGACAAAGGAACCCATGCAACCTGACTATCTCATTAATGTAAAGCTTGGCGTAGTCCTCTGCAAAATCTATAGTCTTAACGGCCAAAAAGTGAGAAGACTTAGTGATTTTGTCATCTATCACCCAAATGGAGTCATGTTGTCTCCAAGTATGAGGTAAACCTGTAATGAAATCCATGTTGATCACTTCCCACTTCCAAGTAGGAATGTCGATCTCTTGAGTCTTACCCCCTGGTTTCTGATGTTATACCTTCATTTGCTGACAATTGGGGCACTTAGCTACAAAATCTGCTATATCCTTTTTCATACCATTCCACCAAAAGACTTCCCGCGGATCACGGTACATCTTAGTGGCGTCTGGATGAATAGAATATCTGAGGTTATGGGCTTCTGCAAGAATCTGTTGTCTCAACTCGCCCACATTAGGAACACATAATCGACCCTAGTAGCGAAGCTCACCATCTCCCCCTTGGGATAAAACCGCAACTCTCTGTTGATGAAATGCACCCTTGAGTTCAAGCAATATCGGATCACTGTCTTGCTTTTCCTTAACCTCCACTACCAATGAAGATTCTGATATATTTTGAACTGTCACACCACCATCTGATATGCTCATAAGACGAACTCCTATACGAGCAAGCCTGTAAACATCATTTGCTAGATGTTTTCTTTCTTCCTCAACATGTGCTACACTACCCATAGATAGTTTGCTAAGGGCATCTGCTACTACATTTGCCTTACCAATATGGTAATGCACACTCATGTCATAATCCTTGAGAAACTCAAGCCATCTTATCTGGCAAAGATTCAACTCTTTCTGGGTGAACAGATACTGAAGGGTTTTATGGTCTGTGAACACATCTACATGAACACCATGCAAATAGTGTCTCCAAATCTTGAGTGCAAACACCACTACTGCAAGCTTGAGGTTATAAGTCGGATAGTTCTTCTCATTCACCTTAAGTTGTCCGGAAGCATAAGCTATAACCTTACCTCGCTACATCAACACACAACCTAGGCCGACTCTGGATGCATCACAATAAATAACATAACCATCTGAACCCTCTGGTAGAGTCAAAACAGGAGTTGTAGTCAACCTAGTTTTCAGTTCTGCGAAGCTTTTCTCAGAATCATCTGACCACTGAAACTTGACTTTTTTCTAAGTCAACTTAGTCAATGGAGAGCCTATGGATGAAAATCCTTCCACGAACCTTCTGTAATAACCCACTAGAACCAAGAAACTTCGGATATATGTAGGAGAGGTAGGTCTGGGCCATTGTTTCACTTCTTCTATTTTTTGGGAATCCACTCGGATCCCTTCAGTGGATACTATATGCATAAGGAAAGCTACTGAGAGTAACCAAAACTCACACTTGTTAACTTTTGCAATTAATTGGCGATCTTTGAGAGTTTGCAGAACAACTCTCAAATGACTCGCATGTTCTTCCTCATCCCTAGAGTAAATGGGGAAATCATCAATAAAGACGATAACGGGCAGTGTCCAAGTACCGCTTGAACACTCTGTTCATCAAATCCATGAAAGCTGCAGGAGCATTGGTTAGTCCAAATTACATTACTACAAATTCATAATGACCATACCAATTTCTGAAGGTTGTCTTCGGAATGTCACTATCTCTGACCTTAAGCTGATGATAACTCGATCTGAGTTCTATCTTTGAGAAATGACTAGCACCCAGAAGTTGGTCAAACAAGTCATCAATCCTGGGGATGGGATACTTATTCTTGATTGTGACCTTGTTCAATTGCCTATAGTCAATGTACATTCTGAGACAACCATCTTTCTTCTTCACTAACAATACTGGTGCACCCCATGGGGAAATACTAGGTTTGATGAAACCCTTATCTAGATGGTATTTCAACTGCTCTTTTAATTCCTTAAACTCAGCTGGAGCCATTCTATAAGGAGGAATAGAAATAGGCTGGGTATTTTGAAGGAGATCAATTCCAAAGTTGATTTCCATTTCGGGAGGAACTCCGGGAAGATCTTCTGGAAACACTTCTGGGAACTCATTAACTAATGGAACTAACTCAGGTGTTGGGGTTTTGGAGCTTGAATCCTTAACCTGAACTAGATGATAGAGATAACCATTAGAGATCATCTTTCTGGCCTTAAGGTAAGAAATGAATCAACCCATAGTCGCTAAGCTATAACCCTTGCATTCTAAGATTGGTTCGTTTGGAAATTGAAAACGAACAATCCTAGTTCTACAATCGACTGAGGCATAACAGTAATTTAACCAATCCATGCCTAGAATGACATTGAAGTCTACCATTTCTATTTCTATAAGATCTGCTGAGGTGACTTTCTGGGAAATTATGACAGGGCAAATTCTATATACCCATCTAGCTATAACTAGGTCACCGATTGGAGTAGAGACTGAGAAAGATTCTGAGAGAGTTTCTAGACTAAAATCAAACTTAACTGCTATATAAGGAGTAACAAAGGAAAGATTAGCCCCTGGATCTAACAAAGCATAAACATCGGGATCAAAGACTCGTAATTTACCAATGACTACATCAGAGGAATCTTCCTAATCCTGACAGCCTGAAGAGCATCAACCTTGTTTTGGCGTTGGCCGCCACCTGTACCAGATGAGTTACCCTACTGAGACGGGCAACTTGCTGGTGCGGCTGAAGCTGTAGACTGAGCTCTACCATTATTACCTCCATGACCCTGCTTAGAAGGACAATCCCTCAACCTATGACCAGACTTATCACATCCAAAGCATCATTCCTTTCCTGCAAGGCATTCACCCGGATGGTTCTTACCATACTTAGGGAAAGTTGGGTATGTTTTTGTACCTGTAACACTCCCATGAGACTTAGAGCCTGAAGACCTACCTCTCTGATCTTGTCTGAACTTGGAGGAAGTAAAACTAGCTGATGAATGTGCTGGAGCTGAAAATTTCTGCTAACCCTGCGAGTGATTTCCACCACCGAACTTCTGTTTAGAATAGTCATAGCTTCCAGTCCTAGCCTTCTTGTTCTCCTTAGCCTGTTCCCTAAGCTTATCACTCTCAACCTGCTGAGCATGAGTCATGAGCCTAGAGATACTCATATTTTCTAGCAACATAACATTTCTACATTGTGTCTTCACCAAGTCTGACATTCCATATAGAAACTTATTCATCTAAGCCCTGGAATTAGCAACAATGTGAGGAGCATACATGGAGAGTTGGGTAAACTTGAGCCCATACTCTTGGACTGTTATGCTACCTTGCTTTAAGTTCATAAATTCCTGATATTTTGCCTCCCTTAGCTCTCTTGGAAAAAAACCTATCCAGAAAGGTCTCACTAAAGCAATCCTAAGTGATAGGAGTTGCATCTGTACCTATGTTCTCTTTCCACTGAGTAAACTAGATATTAGCCACATGCTTAAGTTGGTAAGATGCTAAATCAACCCGATCATTCCCAATTACCTGCATCACTTCAAAGATCTTCTTGACCTCATCAATGAAGTTTTGTGGATCCTCACCAATCTGCGATCCTAAGAACTCTGGCTGATTCATCCTAACAAAATCTCGCACTCTGGTTGCAGCTGGCCCAACATTAGCATTTGCCAGAACTGGAACTCACAGATTGTTCTGGTTGGCCACATTCTGAGCTAATATCTTAATGGCATTCCGGAACTCTGCATTCAAAACTTCTTTATCTGGGACCGGAGGAGCTGGGTTTGCGTTCCTGGCATTCGCATTCCTGGTGTTAGCTCTACCAGGAGGCATGATCACTAAAACGTAGAACGTTAAGTCAGAACGGAATTAGATCATACCTTACGCATGATAAGAGTAACAAGAAAATAAAGATTTATCCTAAAACACTTTGTAACCTCCCTCTCTTTAGATGTGGTGTGCACTACACACCCATGAAAATGACTCTAGCTAGTAAGGCTTTTTAGACATCCTAGGAAACTTAAACCTAGTGCTCTGATACCAAGTTTGTCACGCCCTAAGCTACCCCTGAGATGCGGACACGGGACCTAGGATCACAAGTGACCCCAAGCTAACCCTACTGTCATGACATGAGCATACTAAGAATAATAATCACTGACACGGAAGCGAAAAATAAGTATATCTGAAATGATGGGGAATACCCATATACTTATAACTGGATATCAAATCTGAGAGTTTTAATACAAAAGAAATATCAAACTCAAATACTAAGTTGAATCGAACGAAGTCTTAAAATAACCTGTAACTGACTAAAAGTGTTGGGACATGCCCCAGCTAAGTCTAGCAAAACTGAAACTAAAAGACTGAATTACTGAAAAGATAACATGACTATTGTCCTCGAAGAATGAGGACTCACCACTAATGCTGCTGAACAAGAGATCGGGAACCGATCTAAGCGTGATCTGGATTCTGAGAACCTGAACCTACATCACGAGAAGATATAGTGCAGAGTATGCGTTAGTACTTGAAAGGTATTGAGCATGCAGGATAGAGTAAAGCTGAAATAAACATATAATTGAACAAGCAATAAAGAAAGAGTATAATCTGAACATAATAAAGATACTGAATACTGAGCTAACTGAATGCAATGACCAAATGATAACATGCTGAGACTGAATACTAACTCTACTGAAATGTGGTCAATGCAATGGAGTTTGACTGAACTATGGGAGCTACTAATATCGATAATAAAACCACATGAGCTAAGTGTATAGTTCGATGCATACGCTCCATCAAAAGGACCCAATACACCTGGCCAAAGGTGTTAGAGGCATGCTGGCGTGATTACTAAAATTATGCTCACCAAGGGGATTTACAACTTACGTAGCTCGTTGTTCTGGGACTATATGGGTGACTGACCCTAGTCCAACTTGGTATTATGTTACTCCCAATAGATTAAATGACTAACACATTATGACTAAATTTCGGTAATATAATAGCTCAAAACTGACATGCAAACTGAGAATGCACGTTAATATATTGATAATGACACATTCAAGACTGAGGCATGTATATTTGAAATACTAAAATATCTTACCTAGCATGTGTAATTCAAGAACTAAAGAAATATATATCTAGGGTTCTAATATGCATGCAATAGATGAAGTAATAACATGATAATCTGATTTGGAACATGTAAATAACTAATTCATGATAATCTGCTGAAGTTCTAGAAACCCTAGGTCTAGTTAATACTAGGGAATCAAGAATCTGACAGAAATCTATGGACCTAATAGGCTAAAGGAACACACTAGTGAAATCCCACATACCTGGTGTCGAATCCCATAGAGAAATCTTTCGATTTCGGGCTAGAACTAATGGAAATCTTGCTGCATTCTTGAACTAGGATTGTTCTTCCTTTTGCTCCCTTTTGCGCTCTAATTTTCTAAGTTTTGATGAAAGATCCGACTTAGGTAAGTTCTAGTTATGTTTCTAGGCTAAAACTAACTAAAGCCACATAGTTTAGGGTTAAAACGACATAGTTTAGGTGTCCAATGAAATAGGAAAAGACCAAAAGGCCCCTGACTTAACTTGCAGACGGGGCAAACCACAGCCATTTTCACAGACCATGAAAGGGACCACGGACCGTGAAGATAGTCATGGTCTGCACTTGGTCTAGGAGCTAGGGGTTTTAGGGTCTGGTCCACGAGCCCCTACCACGGCCCGTGTGGAGAACCACAGACCGTGAAGGTCCCCGTGGTCCTCACTTGGGCTGAGGTCTGGAGTCCCAGGGCTAGAGGTCTACTGGCTGGCCTTCACGGACCCTCCACGACCTATGTGAGGGACCACAGACCATGAAGGCCCTTGTGGTCCGGCTGGCTAGGAGGGGGCCTATTGTCCGTGAACCCTACCGTGACTCACCTTCTTCTTCACCTTCTTCTTCTTCTTCTTCTTCTTCTTCTTCTTCTTCTTCTTCACCTTCTTCTTCTTCTTCTTCTTCTTCTTCTTCTTCTTCTTCTTCTTCTTCTTCTTCTTCTTCTTCTTCTTCTTCTTCTTCTTCTTCTTCTTCTTCTTCTTCTTCTTCTTCTTCTTCTTCTTCTTCTTCTTCTGCTTCTT
>JAJOOR010039240.1:0-19215 GCA_036250505.1 Solanum acaule | reverse complement strand
ATATTAAATTTTACATTTACAATTGAAATAATAAGGACTGACAAGAATGTTATTGCAGATTACCTATCAAGACAAAGCTACTCAAACTGAGAAAGAAAGTACAATCGAAGAGATATTCAAAGCCATTACTATACTTTGTATCAAAGTGGACAATATGGACAATGAGATACAAAAGCTAAAGACTAATGAAGATAATCTGAAGTCTAAAGCTAGTACAAGTTAGCAGCATGACTATAAAAATGCGGAGCTAAGTCGATCGGAAGACTTTAAAAATCCAGAGCTAAGAGGTGACGTTGGAAAACACCTAAAAACCCATAACGTTTGTTTAAATACAACTGCAGGTAAAAAGAAACCAGTTATTGGAAAACAACGAAATGCAAATTTAAATCAGTTATTTGAAAAACCATTTACACAAAAAACAAAAAATCCATTAACCATAGAACCACAAACTTCAACGTATGCAGATAGCCTACAACATGAGAAAAAGGTATATAACCACATTACAAGGACATACATCAAAAATATATACAAAATACAGAGTTACCTAAACCTCAATCCCAGATCTACCACTACAAAAGATCCAAACCAAGACTATACAACCCAAAAATTACAAGGATACAACAAGCTAATTGCGCAGCCAAAAACCAATGCTAACCTAGTTGAAACATGTTATAATTATGGATTAATAAGTACTGCATATACTTATGACGGAGAAGAACTAAGTGGCATACCAGAATTATACAAAGCATTTATTATATACAAAAGAGTGACCAAAGGAAATTTATTTTATGTGAAATTCGATACGGCAACAGCGGATATATTACATGAGGAGATAAAACCTCCTATTCAAGTTGTAAAGATAGGCTTGACCAAAGATATGATAATACCGAAAGATATTGGAGAACAACCAGAAATACCAAAAATTGAGATACCCAATTTCTATGCCAATAAAAGAATAATTTGTATATCAACTATAATACAAGAACTAGCCAACAATTATTTGAATGGAAATGCTATATGGAGTTACTATTCCAGAGATCAATTAATGATTTATTCCAACTCAAGGGAACTAAGGAAATCATATATGGATGAAGTCCAGAAATGGATTTTATCATTATTAAAACCAGAAGAAAGACCTACGACAAGAGCACTCAAAGCAGGATTTATTTTGCCAGAACTATTAACTTGATATTGCAAGCTAATTGGACACAAATACCCTGATCATCTATGTTCAAAATGTAATGGAGAAGACAACGTGATTCCAGATATCCAGTTAGAATTAAGTCTAGAGAGATAAGAAGATAAAGAAGAAAAGAAAAAGAAGATAGAGACAACTAAAGAGATAAGGCAAAGAAGACATATTTGGCCAAAAAATCCAAAAGCAAATAGTATTGTAAATTATTAAGTGCATTATTTTTCGTCTTATTATAAGAAAGTTAGTAGAGTAGGAATAAATTATGTAAATTAGTCAACAAGTGTAGGGTAGTATGCATTATTAAAATATGTGCATATTAAAGTGGTAGGTGTGGTGAGCATTATTAAGAGACAAGTGTAAAGTGGTAGGTGTGTATTGTTAAGTAGTGTAAAGTGGTAGGTGTGTATTATTAAGTAATGTACAGATAAGTGTAAGTGCAGTAGATATAGGATAGAATTTCCTTTCTATATAAAGGAATGTACATGTAACATAAGAGGCAAGCCTTCAATAAACAAAGCAAGCTTCCATAAAAACACTCTCTCAAATATTTAAAATATTCATACTTATTAAAAAATGGAGCAACCCTCAGATACCATGGATAAGCAAGAGGCAAAGGTATATTGTTCAACAAATATGCAGAACTAATTTCATATATTCCTGAATATCATATATATAATTGAATAAATTTATGTTAGTTATTATGTGTTAGAATTATTTGAATCATAATTTCTAGTTTATTAGCACACTGGAAACAGGGAGAAAACTTCTATACTATGTCATCCTAATGTTGAAACCGGTAGGCAAGGAAAGCCGTTTAGGGGAGTAAACAAAGTTAAGGCGCTGATAAGAAGGAAGTATCCGCTAAAGTGCGATGCTAGTAGTGACAGGAGAACATGATAAACATATAATCTAGTTCATAATGATCTAATATGAATTTAATCAATTATGGATATGATAGGAAGGAGTAATTGAAAATAAAAAACCTGCATAACAACGAACATGACTACATACATGCATGATGAAATAATAAAAAACTATGAAACTTTAATCCTATATATACTTAAAGATATAGAGATAATTGAATTAAAAAGAATCATATGGGAAAAAATATTTAATGATAACGAATCAGAAGATATATTAAACCAACAATGGTATGAAATAGACCTACATGATTTAGACCTCGAAAGAATAAAATGGTATGATTTAGAAATAAATTCAGATTAAAATGAACTACGAATATTTACAATATTGGATAGAAGCTATGAAAGACATAAAACTATTTGAACAATTAATGGAAAATAATTTACATATGTACCTAAGAACCCAAGATATGTTGTATCTAGAATACATCACAAATAATATTAAAGAAATAGTCAGATTAAGACAACTATCAGAAGAATCCAACAATAAGTATTATTATATTTTACCATGAATTCCGCACCCCCGAAAAATGGTATCAAGAGTTAAATCTTGAGAGTTCTTCCGAACATTTTGAGAAAGTTCCTCAGAGTCTTTTTTTAAAGAGTCTTCTACAAATTCAAATAACTTGTTTCAAGACTCGAGCAAGTGAGTATAAGAATGAGGAGAATGTATTCATGAGTCTACATTATTATCACGAGATCCTTCATATCATGGACCATGACTCTTGGATTCATAATTCAAATTCAAGAGAGAGTTAAGAGTAGGGTTCAAGAAAAGCCTTTGAGTTGAATTGTGAATCCTTTGAGATCAACTATCGATTGGAACTAAGTTTTGAGAAAGTATGATAATGAGAAGAGTTGTATACATGAGTTCCATATTGTTAATTAGACCCTCGAGTCGAATCGTTCATGCCCATAAATTTCGCATGAACTCCATAAATTGAGTATCTTTGAGAGGAGTAGTATCTTCAAGTTCTAATTCTTGAGTATTGAGTTCCTAACCCTTTTGAGATTATATTCCTAATCATGTAACTACTATATGTTACCCATGAAGTTCTTGAGTTGAGTTGTTCATTCCCATAATTCCGCATGAACCCTATGAGCTGAACATTCTTGAGACGAGTAGTATCATGAAGTATTTGAGTTGAGTTTTTCATGCCTATAATTCCACATGAACCCTATGAGTTGAACATTATTTAGATGAGTAGTATCATGAAGTCCTTGAGTTGAGTTGTTCATGCGCATAATTCCACATGAACCCTCTGAGTTAAGCATTCTTGAAATGAGCAGTATCATTGAAGTCCTTGAGTTTTGGAGTTGTTGAGTTTCAAGTATTGAGTTCTATGTATGGTTATTGAAAACCTTAAATTGTGTCGTTCATGTTCATAATTCCATATGAACCCTATGATTTAAGTTATAAATTTTGAAAAGCTTCTTAAAGCCAACACTTGAGTTTTAAAACTAAGATTTGAGAAAGTAAAAATGAGTTTTGAGAAAAGAATTTTCTAAAACATGATTAGTATGACAATCGAGTATCTCATCAATGTATGAACAGTATGGTATCTAGATATAACATCAATTTGTATGCAGTATGAATTCCCGAGTCATAAATGATCATATTAAAATATGATTTTTGATATATTTTGAGAAAGAGTTTTCATGAATACTTTTAGTACCATCTCTTTTAAGAGAAAGTTATTTTGAGTAATAATCTCAAAGCACAGAAAAAGTTATGTTTTTAAACACATGAGCTAGTTACATTTTGGGAATAGTATTAAACACCGATATGGGGATGAGTTCAGCTAACTCAAGTCTTCATAAACCATGTAGCCAACGTGGGTAGAAAGGGTCATACTTTTTAGATGATTCCTTAATGCTTTTAGCATAGACTAGTAGATCCACTTAGTAGTAGGTCTTATACCCTGGCAAAGTATAGGACAGTTCTGACAGTGTGGGTGAGACATTGTATCATCACATAACTCATAGTGATGGTTGTCGATTAGAAGAAACTCCCACAGAGATATTTTGTATTCTTATATACACATAGTTTACTTTGTATTTTCATATACAAACATAGTTTATTTTGTATCCTTGCATACAAATTGAGTATATTGTATTCTTAAATACATTGAGTTGCTATCTATTATTTTAAAATATTTCCATATATTGCATCTTTTATTGTTACTTTATCCTGAGTTGAGTATCCAGAGTTGTGTATCTTATTGTTGAGTTGAGCCTTATTTCTTTGAGTTGAGTTGAACTATATTTCATTGAGTTGAATATCCTTTCATTGAATTGAGCCCTATTTTTCTCTGAGTTGAGTTGAACTATGTTTCCTTGGGTTGAGTTGAACTATGTTTCTTTGAGTTGAGTGAGTTGAGAAGAGGTAAGTATGTTTCTTTTATACCAGTTCAAGCTTATGTTTTTGATTTAAAATTCCTCTTACATAATCGTACATTCCATGTACTGAGCCATTTGTCCTGCATCATTTCGTGATGTAGATACAGGTATTCAAGATCATCAATAGGCATTTCGTTGGGATCATAGGATATTCCAGTTAGCTTTGGTATGCCTTCTTACATTCCAGAGGACATCACCTTTATTTTACAGCTAGTAGTTCAAGATGTCGTGGGTCTTGTCCCGATATTATTATGTAATAGTAGAGGCTTCATAGATAAACAATAGTGTTTGAGAAGACTGTTTCATTTATTTTGTTAATTGTTTTAAAAACTTGAGTTGGCTATTTCTGGCAAGTTGAATATACTATCTTATTTAGAGTTAATCATTTCAGTTTTTTTAAGTTTTGTATGCTTGAGTTAGTCTTCCGCTTGTAGTCAGCCAGGATGAAGGTTCGCTTGTGGACCAGAAATGGTCCTTGAATACCGGCCACGTCCAGGGTGTAGGCTCAGGTCGTGACAAACTTGGTATCATAGCACACCGTTCAAATGTCCTAGGGTGTTTATGAAGTCATGTCAGTAGGGTCTTGTTTTTGGTTGTGAGAGCCCACTTCTATAAACGAGGGACTATAGACATTTAAGAAAAGTTTCTCATCTTTCATACTCTTAGTCGTGCAATAGAGCTATGTCATAGAGAGTTATTCTAACTCCTGCATTATCATATCCATTCGACTACCCCTCATATTAGGGGTGGTTGAAAAGAAAAGTCCGTCCCTTATCGATGAGTTACTCTCATAAAAAATCTTGAGAAAGTCATGAGACTCCAAAAGAGCTTGAGAGAAGCCCATAAGTGAGTAAGTGTTCATTTTCAGAGGAATGCACCCATATTCATATGAATCGTGCAGTTGAGCTAAAAGCGAGTTGTACTCTTTTCCCTAAGCCTTGTTTCTGCTGAGATCCTTATGAGGAAGTATTTTTAGAGCTTGGGTAATTTTTCACCCAAAAGGTTAGCATGAGTTACGAGATCATGAGTAGTAGTAGTGAAAGTGCCCAAAGTTAGAGGAAAGTATGCAGAGGTTCAGTAATCTAAGGGAAAGAGATAGTGATGGGGTAGATTATGTTATTGCAGTCGTCACCCAATCAGTAATAAGTGATGGGTTCCTTTATGAGTAGAAAAAGTAATAATAAGATTGTAGGGAGTTCGTGATGAGAGGAAGAGTTTCTAGTCAAGATGAGATAGAGCATATATGTTTTTAACCAGAATAAAGTTGATGCCGATGTGCCATCCTGTTAGAGGAGGCTAAATATATGTGTTGAATAGAGGCACATAATATTCATGAAGTGATAGATCTAAGCTATGCTTATGAATTTTTTTGAAGGGGGAAGCCCCATAGTATTCAGAGGATGATAGAACTATTTGAGAGATAATGTGCAGTAAGTGAGTAAATAGTATTTAAGTTGTGAAGTGGAATGTGATGGTAATTTGTGAGTGTAGAGACAAAGAGGTAAGGATTGACTACTTGTCATAAGGTCCTAGTGGATGAGTGTTTCTGAATTTGTATCTAGTAGTTGTAAGTTAGTATAGTAAGCGAGCAATCTTATTGATATTTGGGTTTAGTAATAAACATTAAGCTTGAATTTGAGATGAGTGTCATGATCAAAAGAATGGAAACATGAGGTGATGCTGTTAGTCTTGAGATTTTATCTAGAAGACTTGACTAAGGAATTGAAATGTTTGCTGCAAAGAATATGAGTAGTACCAGTAAGAGACCCTAACATTTAGATAAGGGCAGCGAAGTGTGGCTAAGTCACAAGAGTAACAAGAGCATTAAGAGGTGTGCCTAGATGGCATGCTACTAGATGAGGTTCTAATTAAGTTAATGATTCTCTCATGTGTGCCAAGATATCATAATTGAGTTGTAAGGTGGAATAGGTCCATAACTTTCGAGTGTTAGCTTTAGACCTAAGGATGATGGAGTTGTACTATGACAAATAGTTAAATGAAAGCCCTAAGTTGTTTCCAAGTAGCAATGCAGGAAAATTCTAGTTGGTATAGTAGAAATGATAAAAGTAAACCCATTCCATACCCTGTCCAGCCATCATTCAAGGACGAATGATCCCAAGGGGGAGATATTGTAACACCCCAGAAAATTTTTGACCTAAGACTCGAACCATCATTCATAGTGAGTGACTTTTTACCAAGGAATTTAAATTTTTCCTAAGTGTTAAAGTCACTAGAGGTATCACCTTGAGTTCCAAAGAGAACTAGAGAGAAATCATTCAAGTCATTCCTAAGTTCCTTTATGTTTTGGGTAAACTAAAAATGACCATAACTTTCAGTACATGTTAAGTTAGGTGGCCCTTAAGATACCAAATGAAAGGTCGTTGGATTATCTTTCCAATGCCACTAAGTTTGCTAAATTTTGAGCTCGGATGAGGGATATATGATTGTTTGAGTGCAGCCTCTCTAGATAGGGCCTTTCCATCCGAACTAAAGAGGGGTATTTTGGTATTTTCCTTACCCAATCAGCTTAAAACGAATTTTACTAATATTTTTGGGACAAATCTTATTTGGGCCAGTTTTCATAAATCTAAATACACTTAGGGTTTTAGATGAGAGATCAAGAAGTGAAAATAAGAGAAAAGAGGAAAGGATCAAAGCGTTCGTTGAGATTCTTGAGTTTTGTTGTGGATTTTTGCCATGAGTTTAACCCCGAAGAGGTATGTAAGTTTTCATAGTGTTGGGTTCGTTCAACCACACGCCAATCATGAGTTTCTTTTATGAATTTCATCCATAAGTTTGAGTATGTTGAGTTCTTGATAAGTGTTCTTGAAGTTTCATTCTAAATTTTGTTTTGTTGGGGTTTTGATGAATTATTGAGATAAATCCTTGGGATTTGAGGGTTGTTTTGAGTATATTAGTGTGTACTTAGGTTGGGTATTCAAATCTAAGTGATTGGGGAAGAAACCATTCGAATGTAGGCGAATTAGGGTGAGAAAAATAGAAAGAAAAGTCATCGAGGTTTTTTGGGTTGGGGCCTGGCGCCTTGCGCCAGACAGGGCGCCCCAACCACCCCTCTGTAGGTAGTAGGTTGACGCCCTGTGCCACTCAGTGCACCTGGGTCACCTGCCCCTACCCCATCTCCGTCATTTTACTCGTTTGAGTCCTTCAAAAAGGGTACCTTCAAAACCTATCGATTCTAAACACTCTAAACTACTTCTAAATATCTAGAAATCATTCATAACATGAACCATAACCTTGAATTCATTATTCAAATTCAAGGTAGATTTAAGAGTTAACTCTTGAGAGTTATTGCGCATTTTGAGAAAGTCCCTTTGAGTCTTTTTGAGGAGTCTTCTACAAATTCAAGTAACTTGTTTCAAGACTCGAGCAAGTGAGTATAAGAATGAGGAGAATATATTAATGAGTCTAAATTATCATCACGAGATCCTTCATATCATGAACCATGACTCTTGGATTCATAATTCAAATTCAAGAGAGAGTTAAAAGTAGAGTTCAAAAAAGCCTTTGAGTTCAATTGTGAATTCTTTGAGATCAATTATCGATTTGAACTACGTTTTGAGAAAGTAAGTATGAGAATGAGAAGAGTTGTACCATAGTTCCATATTGTTATTTAGACCCTCGAGTCGAGTCGTTCATGCCCATAAATTATGCATGAACTCCATAAATTGAGTATCTTTGAGAGGAGTAGTATCTTCAAGTTCTAATTTTTGAGTATTGAGTTCCTAAACCTTTCGAGATTATTTTCCTAATCATGTAACTACTACATGTTACCCAAGAAGTCCTTGAGTTTAGTTGTTCATTCCCATAATTCTGCATGAACCCTATGAGTTGAACATTCTTGAGATGAGTAGTATCATGAAGTCCTTGAGTTGAGTTATTCATGCCCATAATTCCTCTTGAACCCTATGAGTTGAACATTCTTCAGATGAGTAGTATCATGAAGTCCTTGAGTTGAGAAGTTCATGCCCATAATTCCGCATGAACCCTCTGACTTAAGCATTCTTGAAATGAGCAGTATCATTGAAGTCCTTGAGTTCTGGAGTTGTTGAGTTTCAAGTATTGAGTTCTATGTATGGTTATTGAAATCCTTGAATTGAGTTGTTCATGTTCATAATTCCACATGAACCCTATGATTTGAGTTATAAATTTTGAAATGCTTTTTAAAGCCAACACTTGAGTTCTGAAATTGAGATTTGAGAAAGTAAAGATGAGTTTTGAGAAAAGAGTTTTCTAACACATGATTAGTATGACAATCGAGTATGCCATCAATGTATGAGCAGTATGGTATCTGGATATACCATCAATGTTTATGTAGTATGACTTCTTGAGTCATCATGATCATATTAAAATATGATTTTTGATATATATTTTGAGAAAAGGTTTTCATGAATAGTTTAACTACCATCTCTTTTAAGAGAAATATTTTTTGAGTAATAATCTCAATCCACAGAAAAAAGTTATATTTTTAAACATATGAACTAGTTACATTTTAGGAGTAGTATTGAGCACGATATGGGGACGAGTTCAGATAACTCAAGTCTCCATAAACCATGTAGCCGTCGTGGATAGAAAGGGTCATACTTTTTAGATGATTCCACAATGCTTTTAGCATAGACTAGTGGATCCACTTAGTAGTAGGTCTTATACCGTTGCAAAGTACTGTATCATCACATAACTCATAGTGATAGTTGTCGGTTAGAGAAACTCCCACAGAGATATTTTGTATTCTTATATACACAGAGTTTATTTTGTATTTTCATTTACAAACAGAGTTTATTTTGTATCCTTGCATACAAACTAGGTATATTGTATTCTTAAATACATTGAGTTGCTATTTATTGTTTTAAAAGCTTTCCATGTATTACATCTTTAATTGTTGCTTTATCCAGAGTTGAGTATCTAGAGTTATGTATCTTATTGTTGAGTTGATCCCTATTTCTCTGAGTTGAGTTGAAGTATGTTTCACTGAGTTGAATATCCTGTCATTGAATTGAGCCCTTAATTTCTCTGAGTTGAGTTGAACTATGTTTCCTTGGGTTGAGTTGAACTATGTTTCTTTGAGTTGAGTTGAGTTGAGTTGAGTGAATTCAGAAGAGGTATGTATGTTTCTTTTACACCAGTTCAAGATTATGTTTTTGCTTTAGAATTCCCCTTAGATGCTCGTACATTCCATGTACTGAGCCATTTGGCCTGCATCATTTCATGATGCAGATACAAATATTCAAGATCATCAACAGGCGTTTCGTTGGGATCATGGGATATCCCAATTAGCTTTGGTGAGCCTTCTTACATTCCGTACGACTTCACTCTTACTTTACAACTAGTAATTTGAGATGTCATGGGTCTTGTCCCGATATTCTTCTGTAATAGTAGAGGCTTCAAAGATAGATAGTAGAGTTTAAGAAGTCTGTTTCATTTATTTTGTTAAATGTTTTAAAGACTTGAGTTACCTATTTTATTCAGAGTTAATCATTTCAGTTTTTTAAGCTTTGTATGCTTTAGTTAGTCTTCCTCTTGTAGTCAGCCAAGATGAGGGTTCGCTTGGGGACCAGAAATGGTTCTTGAGTGCCGACCACGTCCAGGGTGTAGGCTCGGGTCGTGACAGTTGGGCAATGGCATGTGCTGGAGGTTCGGGGGAACTTCCCCCTGTGGAGCTACTATGGCAAGTTGATCCTACGGTACTGGTCCAGTTAGAGTTGGGGCCTACTACAGGCTCCCAATACGGCTAATAGCTCAGTGATAGCCATCTACAAGTCTGATGCCGTAGTTGCTCTAGGTTGTGGTTGTGCTGGAGAATCTGGATGCTCCGCCACTGGCTATGGAGTCTTTTGTTTATTTCGGACTTGTGATGAAGCCTTTTCATGACCTTAACTTTTTCCACTGCCCCTGGCTAGGGCTCTAACAACTGGCTCTAGTGCATCACCACCGGCCAAAGAGCCGCAGGTGCGAGCCACTCTCTTAAAGAGTGAAAAAATAAAGATTCTAGTAACCAAATAAGACACACAATGCATGAAAATGATTCGAAAGAGAGAATCTTCCTTAATATGTCTTATAGCACCTCAAAGATAGAATATGAATGTCTCCACATCGACTGGTAGAATTGTACCAGACATTAGCTCTCTACAAGCGACACCGGCAAACCAAGAGCTGGAATACAACCTTGTAATTATTCAAAGCTCGAGTCATGATGGAACCTAATATAATCCAACAACAGGTTAGCCAACCCAGAATACCCCTCGCGGATTAAATTTACCTCCAATTAATGCCCCCAAAATCCTCTTAACACTCCAATATGAAGCCTTATTAATTTGAACCCACAAAACTTGTAATCTCCCAAAATAGAGATGTAACACTCTCTAAAATAAAATTTTAAAAGACCAGACATAAGATACCTTCAAGAATATGGAGCTAGGACTATGAAAACTGAAGGTTAATCCCTGACATTTACGAATGTTTTCCTGAGCCTCCGATATTGAATACCAAAACCCAAAGCCTCCACAAACACGAAAAAGGCCTCACATATGCAAAGACCTAATCCATTGGTCACTGCAAATGCGACCAGCAGCCCGTGAAAAAGAAGAGAAAAAGTGGTTGCCTCAACTGATGCCATCGGTTTTGTGCAACTTGAAAGTACCTAATGAGGTGCTTAGGATTTGTTCAAAATCCCGTGCAAGCAAACAAGATATGATACCCCTCCAAATTCAACATGCCAGACTAAATGGAGATGTTGAAACTTCTAACCAAGGTCATTTAGATGAAAAATGGGTCCCATACCCATACTATGTCATATTTACTCTTCATATTTATCCAGTGGAGTATGACATCTAACTTTTTGAAGGCCATCATATTTGCTTTTAAGTTTATCCGATGGAAGATGATGTATGTCATTGTGACGATCATCATACTTACTTTGAATTTCATTTGGTTGAGGATGAATAGTTGATGCAAGGAATATCATATTTACTTTGCACATTCAATGGATGAAGGATAATGTTTTTTATTGTGAGGGAGATCATTTTACTTTCAAGTTCATCCATTAGAAGATGTTATTATCTATGTGAGGTCCATCATGTTTAGTTTAAAGTTCATTTGTCACTATGAAGGCCATCATGTTTACTTCAAGTTCATCCAATAAAGTATGACTTCTAATTCCGCAAGGATGACCATCAAATTTTACCCTTTTTCATCAGCATCAAGTTTATCATCAGGTTCCATAAGGGATATCATTATTTACTCACAAACCATCCAAGCGATGACTTAGTGTAACACTTCAAAAGTTCATACCTCAAATCAAATTAATAGAAGCTTAGAAAATTTCTAAAATTGTAGAATTATTTGTTTTATGATCTTCATCTATGGGTTGTAAAAGGAATTATGGACCATATATGATAGTCATTGACCAACTTCAAAAAAGGAGAACTGGTCTAAGATCTACGAGTTAAGCTTATGGTTCAAAAAATATTTTATAGGTCATAAACTTGATCCATACATCAAGTTTATAATCTTGGAATTTCAGCCTGGAAAGGACTAACTTGGTTTACAAGTCGTAGAACATTTTATGGACCGTACATTGGTGTAACACCCCAGAACATTGAAAAATTGCATTAGAAAGGAAACTGCAGGAGTGTGTGCTGGTGCAATTCCTACGAGTCCCTCGACAGTTAGTAGAAAGCTCTATGGGTCGTGGAAGGCACTCGTGGAACATGATTTGGGTTTTTTTTGAAAATGTCAAGTCTCTAATTTTAGTCTACGATTCAATAGGATGACTTGTATGAATTCCTACGAGCCGTAGGAAGTGCCCATAGAAAATGTGTTGACTTAGTGATATTTTGGATGGTTTTGGGGTTCTACGATGAGGTACTATAGACGGTAGAAACTCCCACGACCCATAGGAAGGGATTCATGGAAATATGACCAATTAATGAGCTCTAGTAATAATCCTACATTTAAATAGGACGACCCGTAGAAAACCTTACAAATCGTAAGTCTAACTATAGATACTGTATGACAGTTTTTAGTTAAGGGTGTTTTGGTCATTTCCTACCCATTTAACCCCTAAGTTATGTCATTTTGACCCTATAACTATTTTGCTCTTCAAAAAATCCCCCATTTCCTCTCATTCACTCAAATCCCTTAAACCTATTCTCTAAATTCTCTCCCAAAGACTCTCAAGGATATCTAGAGTTCTTCAAACTTCAAGGTCTCTTCGTACATTTCTAGGGCCTTGATTACCCAAGGTATGTATGAACTTCACCAATGGGTTCCTTTCATCTATTGGGTTCTAAAGAAATCTCAATCTCCAACACAATTTCAACCAATTATGTTAAGGTTTTATGTAGATCTTCATGTGATAAATTTCTTATAATTCAATTGTTTATATTCAATCTTATTATATATGATCTGATTCAATTACATATTTTCCAATTGTTTTCATATGAACCCATTCCTTGTTGCTTTTACTATGATTATGAACCTATGAATTATGATTATGAATCGATGCATGTTTTATGAAAATTATGATTTTTGACTAAAAGATGGTTTAAGATAAAGTATCAATGGTTTGTGAAAGGTTTTCTGACATTTGAATGGAAATTATGATTTAGATGCTTGTATAGGTAAGTCTCTTCATGAAATATTATGAAAATATTGTTTTGAAAGGAGTCATTCAATAATTATGACCTTATAATTAGATTAGTAGTCTTTCGATTATTGCATTTCAAAGTATTTTAATAAGATTATGACTATGTCTATTTCGTTGGTATTTTTCTTAGCACTGAGAGGACTTTGTACTAGAGGCCTTATTGGTAGTAGAGGTTTGGTCTTTAGTAGCATTTCCCTTGTCCCAAACTACCTGCCCCCGTAAAATTGTCTTAAATGACCTAAGCTAGTGGATCCACTTCAGTATGAAAGAATGTATGATGTCCTTACCTTGGCAAGTAGGACCCTTTATTTTCAGTGTGAGGGTTATATTAAATTCCATGTTATAACTCACATGATTTTTTTATCATTTTTAATTGTAAATATCCCACAAATGAACTATGTTTTCTTCAAAGGTTTTATGTAAGATTTTGTTATGGTATCTAATATGCATTGACCTTGACCACAATTTATGAATCTCACTTAAAGGCTTTACTGCATTTTACTTGGTCATGCATATCATATTTCAATCTAGTTATATTATCATGTTTATGTTAATACATATTTCCCCATATTCACTACATTCAAAGTAATGATGCATATTATTCCTATATTGTCTAAAATATAGTATCCAACGCTCCTCTAGCTGCTCGTGGTTAGTTGTCTTTCTCCATTTAGTACTTGGATTGGTGAGTCTTTATAGTTCGATGGCAAGGCCGTTGTCAACTTATTATTTTCTAGTCTTTTAGTTTCAGACATTGTTCGTGACTTAGGGGTTTGTCCTAGTTATGATATAATTACTAGAAGGTGTTGTCAGATATAAATGGTATTCCTCATATTCTATTATGTACTCTATTATAATCTGTTAAGTCATTTAAATAATTGAGACTTATGTTAGTTTGTATTCTCTTTTATTGTATTGCTTTACATCATACTTATGTCAAGTGGCTTGTTTAGGACCTCTTAGGGTCTTATTTTCTATGTCACATCTAGGGAATACTTTGGGTTTTGACAAACTTGGTATTCAGAGCATCAGGTTTTAGAAATATCCTAGGATGTCTGACGAGCCACATCGAGTAGAGTCTTATTCATGAATGTGAAATAGGCCACATTTATGAATAAGAGGCTACAAGGTATTTAGGAAACTTCACTTTTTTCACTACTCTAATGTTGTGTGATAGAGTTGAACTCTATCAAGGTCTTTCTTCTAACTCTTGTCCAATGTTTTTCAGGAAATGCCTCCTTGAAGTGCTAATACAATAAGGAATATTGATGGCAATTTGGAGCCGGAGGTTCCTCAAGCTTCGGCCGATCCTTTGGCCAAGCAAGTGAATCATGTCGCGCTAAGAGCCACTTTCCAAGAGTTGGCTCAAGTTATGATGGTCCAAGCTAATATAAAGGTTATTTCTCCCATGAGCCCAATTGTGGTTGATGGCAGCAACAAGGGTAAGAGACTTTACAAGGATTAATTCTACAAAATTTCATGGGTCAAAACTAGATGAGGATCAACAAGAGTTCATAGAGGAAATACACAAGATTATGGACATCATGGGTGTGAAACCGGTGGAAAAGATGGTCTTGGCCGCTTTCAAACTCCATGGTGTTGTTCAAGTTTGGTTTGACAAAACTGGAAGGGCGAAACGTCCATTGATGTGGGTCCTCTTAATGGAAGATATTCAAAGGGGGTTTTCTTGATCATTTCTTTCCCTTTGAAATAAGGGAAGTGAAAATGCTTGAGTTCATCAATCTTCAACAAGGGAATATGAGTGTGAAAGAGTATGCATTGAAGTTCACTTAATTTTTGAAGTATGCTTCACTATGGTTGTTGATTCTAGTGCAAGGATGAGTAAGTTTGTATTGGGTATGTCTGAATGGTGGTCAAAGAGTGTCGAACCAAAATGCTCATTAAGGATATGGACATCTCTCGTTTGATGATACATGCCCAATAAATTAAATAAGAAAAGATAAAGGATAAGACTAGAAAGTTAAAGAGGGAAAGAATGGTGATGGTGAATTCTCTCAATCTAGGTCAGTTGGACATGGATGCCCTAAGTTTTAGTAAATTTTCTACGGTCTGAATTCTTCTAATGTTTTGGAACCAAAGCTTAAAAATTATAGGATGTCTAACCATAAGCCTCAAGGAGGAGGTTCTAGTGGATCTTTGGTTCCCACTTGCCAAAAGTGTGGTAGGAGTCACTCGGGAAAATGCTTAGCCGGGATAGATATTTGCAAGGTTGTGGGAAGAGTTGTCACAAGTTGAGGGATTATCCATAGAGAATTGACAAGGAAAATGATGGTTTTCAAGCTCAGCCTAGTGGTTCTGGTTTGGGTTGTGCTCTTCATTAGAACAAATTCTATGCTCTTCAAACTCGATATGATCACGAGGGTTCTCCGAATATTTTGATCGATATGTTGAAAATATTTTATCTTGATTCATATGCTTTGCATTATCCCGACGCTACATTATTTTTTGTGACTATGAGATTTGATGTTAGTCCCCAAATTCTTTTAGAACCTTTTTTCGTCACTACACATGTTGGTGACTCCATTGTTGCTAAAGAGTCTATAGAAATTGTCCCAGTTTAGTTTCTCGTAGAGTTTCTTATGTTGATATTGTAGAGCTATATATGCTAGATTTTCATGTTATTCTTGCGATGGATTGACTTTATTATTTTTATGCTTCCATAGATTGTAGGACCTGATTGGTCACAGGTTGCGAATGAACCTATCATAGAATAGAAAGGGGGAAATTCAGCACCTAAGGGTCAATTCATATCTTTCCTAAAGGCTATGAAAATGATTTCTATGGGTTGCATCTATCATCTTTTTTTGGTTATGGATACAGATTCTGAAACCCCTACTCTTGAGTTAGTTTCGATTGTTGATGAGTTTTTGGAAGTGTTTCTTGATGAGCTTCCTTGTATTACTCCTGAAAGGAAAATAAACTTCAGTATTGATCCACTCTCAGATACACAACCTATCTCTATTCCTTCTCACTGTATGGCTCCGGCAAAATTTAAGGAGTTAAAGGATTAGTTGAAAGATTTGTTGGATAAGGGTTTAATTAGACCTATTATCTCACCATAGGGTACTTTGGTGTTGTTTGTTCGAAAGAAGGATGGTTCACTTTGTATGTTTATTGACTACCAGCAATTGAACAAGGTCACAGTAAAGAATTAGTATCCGATTCCAAGGATTGGTGGCTTCTTTAATTAAGTCCAAGGTGCTAGGTTTTTCTTAAAGATAGATATTCAATTAGGGTATCATCAATTGAGAGTAAGAGAAAGTGACATTTCTATGACGGCTTTTCAAACTCGGTATGGTCACTATTAGTTCTTGGTAATGTAGTTTGGTTTGACTAGCGACCCATTGGCTTTCATGGACATAATTAAAAGGGTATTCAAGCAATATCTTGATATGTTTGTGATTATAATTATTGATGATATTTTGATTTACTCTAGGAGTGAGGGTGAGCATGTTGAGCATTAAAGGATTATGTTGCAGATTCTCAAGGATAGTCAATTATTTGTTAAGTTTAGCAAGTGTGACTATTGGTTGAGGTCCATTGCATTCTTTGGCCATATTTTCTCAGGTGAAGGGATTCAAGTTGATCCTAAGAAGACCGTTGCAGTTAAGAATTGGCCTAGACCTCTATTCTCTTTAGATATATGGAGTTTCTTAGGTTTGACCGGTTACTATAGACCATTTGTGGAAGGATATTCTTCTATTGCTTCGCCTTTGACTACGTTGATTCAAAAGAAGGTGAAATTCCTATGGTCGGAAGCTTGTGAGAAAAGTTTCCAGTAGTTGATGGATAGACTCACTTTTGCCCTATTTTGGCATTATTAGAAGGATCAGATGGTTTTGTAGTTTATTGTGATGCTTCATGGATCGGTATTGGTTGTATTTTTATGCAACATGAGAAAGTCATGCCTATGCATCAAGGCAATTGAAGGTGCATGAAAAGAATTATATGACTCATGATTTAGAGTTAGTGGTAGTAGTGTTTTTGTTAAAGATTCAAAGTCATCACCTTTACGGTGTTCATGTGGACGTGTTTACCAATCATAAGAGCTTACAATACATGTTCAAGAAAAAGGATCTAAATCTTAACCAAAGGGTATGGCTTGAGTTGTTGAAGGATTACAATATGAGTGTCCTTTATCATCCTAGTAAGGCGAATATGGTTGTTGATACTCTTAGTAGGTTGTCAATGGGTAGTGTTGTTCACGTGAAGGATGTTAAGAAAGACTTAATTCCCAATGTTCATAGACTATCTAAATTAGGTGTTCGCTTGGTCGATTTTTGGGGATGGGGATGTCGTTGTTCAAAATGGTTTATAATCATCTCGTATTCCAAATGTGAAAGCTAAGAAAAATCTTGATCCAATTTTTGCTGAGTTAAAGAAGTTAGTTTCCAAAAGAGCCATTGAGACTTTTTCCCAAGGGGGAGGTGGTGTTATTCGTTACCAAGGTTGAATGTGTGTTCCAAATGTTAACGAGTTCAGGAGTCAAATTTTGGTAGAAGCTCATAGTTCTCAGTATTCTATACACTTGGGAGTCCCCAAGATGTACCATAATTTGTGAGGGTCTATTAGTGGAATGGGACGAAAAAGGATATCACGGAATTTGTAGCTAAGTGCCCTAATTCTCAACAAGTAAAGGTTGAGCATCAGAAATTGGGTGGTTTAGCTCATGAAATTAACATTCCTATATGGAACTGGGAAGACTTGAATATGGACTTCATTACAGGTTTACCTCATACTCATTGGAAATTTGATTTAATTTAGGTCATTGTAGACTGAATGACAAAGTCAACTCATTTTTTCTGGCGAAGACTTCATTTTCAGCTGAAGACTATGCTAAGTTTTATATTTGAGAAATGGTAAGGTTGCATGGGGTGCCTTTTTCCATTATCTTTGACCGTGGTACTCAGTTTACATCACAGTTTTCAAAGTCATTTCAGCAAGGTCTTAGTACTCAAGTGAAGCTTAGTATAACTTTTCATCCTTAGACTGATGGACAAGCCAAGCGTACTATTCAGACTTTGGAAGTTATGTTAAGATCTTGTGTGATTGACTTTAAGGGTAATTGGTATGATCTTTTGCCTTTGATTGAGTTTTCTTATAACAACAACTATTACTTAAGTATCCAAATGGCTTCATTTGAGGCTCTATATGGTAGGAAGTGTAGGTCTCGTATTAGTTTGTGTGAGGTTGCTTTGATAGGGCCCGATTTGGTTCATGAGGCTATGGAGAAGGTTTGACTTATTAGAGAAAGGTTGAAGATGACTCAAAGTCGACAAAATTCTTATGCCGATGTTAGAAGAAGAGAGCTTGGATTTGATGTTGATGATTAGGTTTATTTGAAAATCTCACCTATGAAGGGTGTGATGAAGTTTGGAATGAAAGGGAAGCTTAGTCCCTGTTATGTGGGCCCATATCAGATTTTGGGGTGTGTTGACAAAGTAGCTTATGAATTAGAGTTACTTTCAATTTAGCATCAGTGCATCTGGTGTTTCATGTGTCATTGTTGAAGCAGTGTGTTGCCGATCCTGCCTCTATTGTGCCATTGAAAAGTGTTGCCATTAAGAAGAGTCTTTCTTATGAAGAGGTTTTGGTTAAAGATTGGATCGTCAATTTTTGAAATCTAGAAATACAAAAGTTGCATCTGTTAAAGTTTTTTAGAGGAACCAATTAGTTGAGGGTGCTACTTGGAAGGCCACAGCTGATATAATGTCAAAGTATCCTCATCTCTTTCCCTCCACTCCTATTCTAGCCTGAGGTATTTAGTTCTTCGTGGTTCAATCTTTCAGATTCATGCATTTTAGTCATTCTCATGTTTCCATATGCATGCTTGTTCATCAAAACTTGATTTTGAGCTATAATTTTGCTTGGAGTGATTTCTCCTTGTTTATTTGCATTTTATATGATTTCCATTCATGTTGGGTTGTTACATTTCTCTCTATTCTATTCATGCTAGCTTGAGTCTTATTCAAGAACGAATGTTCTCAAGGAGGGGGGTGGCGGGGGGGGGGGGGGGG
>JAJOOR010039239.1:0-19401 GCA_036250505.1 Solanum acaule | reverse complement strand
CCCCCCCCCCCCCCCCCCCCCCCCCCCCCCCCCCCCCCCCCCCCCCCCCCCCCCCCCCCCCCCCCCCCCCCCCCCCCTTATGCATTTTCCCTATAATTAAAAATATCCTATTTTTAAAGTGGAGTAGTCTATTAAAGGAAAATTAGAAGATACTTGAATGGAAAAAATGTAACTCATGTACCTTTAAAATTGGAAAAAAAATTAAAAATGTAACTTGAATGGAAAAAAACGTCACTCATGTACCTTTAAAATTGGAGTCAAAATATATTTTAAGGATTGTAGATCTCTAAAAAAAATACATAATAAGAAATTTATTTATATACTTAACTTAACCATGAAATAAAAACAAATATCATTACCTATAATGTGCACAAATTTCTTCACAAAGTTTCTCAAAACTATTTTGTCAAGACATCTTCATTCACCAAACACTTTTATAATGGCACACATTAAGATTATGCACCGACAGAAGACTCAACAGAAAGTGATAATATCTAAAGCAAAACACTTTGTAGCTTTCAAAAAGCTATGGGTAAATTATGTCAAGGATGCACACGAACTTTCTATTACAAATGGAGAATATGTTTCTATTGTCGCTTATTCCAAGGGTGACATACCATATATTTATGATTCCTCCAACTGCTTTGACACAATAGATAAGTTCCTCAATGATGCAAAGGTTTCTGTAGTCAAAGGGGGTCATTGATTTGATTGCCTTTAGAGAAGGATTTATCTATTTTTTTTATCTTTAGTGAAATTAGTTTGTTTTAGTTTATGAGTCTTCTTTTGGGTCGACTGTTGTCCGTTGAATTTTATTAGTTTAATAATTTATTATCCCGTCTTTAGTACTCCATGATCTTAAACTATGAAGTACAAGGTCTTATGGTGTATTTTCTATTCTACCTTATATTTTAAAAAAAGTAAATTCTTCTCTATTAAAGAATGTGATGTAAACTCGTGAAATATATGTTTATGCATTAATTGATTATATTACTCTTCTAAATAATTGGGCGCTACAAAATCTTGTGAAAACTCTACGAAGCAGCAGATTCTCAATTGATTAAAAGAAAAAACTATATATATGGGCCGTAAACCTCAAATATAGTCCATGATTTAGATAATCTGTAGATTCTCTATTGAGTTTTATGGCCCGTATATATAGTTTTTCCTTTTTTATTTCTTTTAATCAATAGAGAATCTGCCACTTCATAGAGTTTTCACAGCCCAATTATTTAGAAGAATATAAACATATATTTCATGAGATGACATCACATTCTTTAACAGGGAAGAATTTACTCTTTTTAAAATATAAGGGAGAATAGAAAATACACCATAAGACCTTATACTTCATAGTTTAAGATCATGGAGTACTAAAGACGGGACAATAAATTATTAAACTAATAAAAACCAAAGTACAACAGTCGACCCAAAAGAAGACTCATAAACTGAAACAAACTTACTTCACTAAAGATAAAAAAAAAAAAGAAGATAAATCCTTCTCTAAAGGCAATAAAATCAATGACCCCTTTAATTGCAGAAACCTTCACATCATTTAGGAACTTATCTATTGTGTCAAAGATGTTGGGGGAATCATAAACATATGGTATGCCACTCGGAGAATAAGCGACAATAGCAATATGTGCTCCTGTTGTCATAGAAACTTCGTGTGCTTCCTTGACAACACTTGCCCATAGCTTTTTGAAAGCTACAAAGCGTTTTGCTTTAGATATTATCACCTTCTGTTGAGTCTTATGTCGGTGCATAAGCTTAATTTGTGCCATTACAAAAGTGTTTGGTGAATATGGCTTCACGAAATAGGTTCGAGAAACTTTGTGAAGAAATTTGCACACTTTATAGGTAATGATATTTTTTTTTATTTCGTGGTCATGTTATGTATATAAATGAATTTCTTATTATGTATTTTCTTAGATATTTACAGTCCTTAAAATATATTTGACCACAATTTCAAAAGTACATGAGTTGTGTTTTTTTCCCTTCAAATAATATATATGTATATACTAGGTACAATGGATCGTGCTAGCACAAGCTCAATTTATGTTATTTTATTTCAATTTATATGTTACAAACGAAATTAAGAGAGTTAATTAAATTCTTATATAACTTTAAAATATTTTAAGTTGTTAATTAACCTTATTTATAGGACTATTAACATAATTTTAAAGAAAATATAGGTTACTCTCTGTCTTAATTTGTGTGACATATGCTAAATTTTGAAAGTCACCAAATTTTAATATTTTTTTTAATTGCTACTTATTGTGATTTATAGTACTCATAATTTTAAAATAAAATATATGTTACATTGTTTGTCCCAATTTATGCAGCACCTGTGAAATAGATCATCACAGACACCCACAAAAAATTTCGGCAAAAATACTACCTAATAAATAATGTAATCAATGATTGCCTCTCCTAAAGGTAAACAATATATACTACTATATCATTTAGCATGTAATGAATTAGGTGGCTCCAAACTCCATTAAATAAGTCTTCACAGACGTCCTGAAAAACTTTTGGCCAAAAAACCATTAGGTGTACATATCACCCAAAATCAATGAATTATAACACACAAAAACTGAAAAAAATATATATTTCCCATTGCGGAGCCTCGATTGAACTTAAAAATGCAGATGTGTGCCACTCCGAACCAGCCCACGCCATTTGACGCCCATAAATTTTTTTGGCTGAAAACACATCGTATAACCCATATGTAATGGAGTATAGCACACGTAAAATGAGAATTTTGGTATTTCCCATTTCAGGCCTCGATTGAACTTGAAAATGCAGACGTATGCCCCTCCTGACAAATGCACACAATTAGTAAGGTCGTCACGGATTCCGACAAAAAAATTCATCCAAAAATACGGCGGGATCACATATCATCCAAAATCTATGGACTATAGCACACATAAAATGAGAAAATTTTTATTTCCTGTTCCGGAGCTCGTTTGAACTAGACAATGCAGAGCCTATGCCCCTCCAGACCGACCCACGCCATTAATAAGGTTGTCAGGGACGCCCATTAAAGCGTTCAGCTAAAAACTCATCGGGATCATATGACACCCAAAATCCATGGACTACACGTAAAATGGGAAATTTAGTATTACCCATTGCGAGACTCATTTGAACTTGAAAAAATAGACGATTAATCCTCTAGAGCAATGCACACCATTAATAATGTCTTCATGGATGGCTACAAGAAATTTAAGCCAAAAACATGTCAGGATCACATATCACCCATAATTAGACAATAATATCACACAGAAAAATGAGAAACTTAGTATTTGAATTTGAAAATACATATGTTTTCTCCTCTACACCAGCCCACGCCATTGATGAGGTCATCACGGACTCCCACATAAATTTTCAGCCAAAAACACATCGGGATCACATATCACCCAAAATCTACGAACTATAGCACACGTAAAATAGGAAATTTGGTATTTCCCGTCCCGGGTCATTTGAACTTGAAAATGTGGACTTTTGCCCCTTCGGACAAATGCACGCAATTAATAAGGTTGTCACGAACGCCCACAAAAAAATTTAGCCAAAAACACAGCGGGATCATACACATAAAGTTTTTTCAAAAAATAATTTTGGGTGGTCCAAGCGCCAGATCCATGTAATATACAAAAAAATAAAATAAAAAATATGTATTTCCCGCTTCAGGCTTCGTTTGAACTTGAAAATGCTGACGTTTGCCCCTCCTAACCAACACAACCATTTAAGTGGTCTTCAGGGATGCTCACAATAAATTTTACCCCAAAAACTGCTGAACGCATATAACAATATAAATCAATGGATTATAACACACAAAAAATGAAAAAAAAAACATATGTCCCTTTTAGAGCCTGGTTTGAACTCTAAAATGTAGATGTTTGCCTTACTGAACCAACACACACCATTAAATAAGACGTCACGGATGACCACACAAAAAATGGGCCAAAAACCTACCTAATAAATAATGTAATCAATGATTGCCTCTCTTAAAGTCAAACAATATATACTGCCATATCATTTAGTTCGTAATCAATTAGGTGGCTTCAAACTGACAACCCCATTAAATTTATCTTCACAAACGCCAACAAAATATTTCGGCCAAAAATCCTTTGGGTGCGCACATGTCACCCAAAATCCATGGATTTATAACACACCAAAAATAGAAAAAACTGTATTTCCCATTGAAGCACCTTATTTGAACTTAAAAATTCCGATGTGAGCCCCTCTGAACCAACCCATCCCATTCTTAGGGTCGCAGAGAAGCCCACAAAAAAAAATTGACCAAAAACATGTCGAGATCACATGTCACCCAAAATCCATGGACTATAGCACACATAAAATAGGAAATTTTGTACTTCCCATTCCGTGCCTTGTTTGAACCTAAAATTGCAGATGTATGCCCCTCCGGACTAAGGCACACAATTAATAAGGTCATCACTGACTCCCACAAAATATTTTGACCAAAATCACACCGGGATCACATATCACCTAAAATTCATGCACTATTGCACACGTGAAATGAGAAATATGGTATTTCCCGTACGAGCCTCATTTGAACTTCAAAGTGCACATGTATTCCTTTCTGGACCATCCCACGCAATTAATAAGGTCATCACAGATCACATAAAATTCATGGAATATAGCACAAGTAGAATGCGAAATTTGGTATTTCATGTTCGGGGCATCATTTGCACTTGAAAGTGTGGGCGTTTACCCCCATTGATCAACACACACCATAAATAATGTCCTCACGGATGCGCACAAATTGTTTTAGCAAAAAACACATCGGGATCACATATTACCCAAAATGCATGCACTATAGCACATGTAAAACGAAAAATTTGGTATTTCCTATTTTGCGCCTTGTTTGAACTTGAAAATTTGAACGTTTTCCTCTCCGGAGAAACCCACACCATTGATAAGGTCCTCAGGGACGCCTAAAAAAGGTTTCGGCAAAAAACAAGTCGGGATCACATATCACCCAAAATTGCGGACTACATCACAAATAAAATGGAAAATTTGGTATTTCCTATCCTGGGCCTTGTTTGAACTTGAAAATGCAGATGTTTGACCCTCCAAACCAACACACGCCATTAATAAGGTCGTCACGGACGCCCACAAAATATTTTTGCCAAAAATCAACGGGATGAGATATCACCTAAAATTAGTGGACAATAGCACACATAAAATGGGAAATTTGGTATTTCTCGTTCTGGGCCTCGTTTGAACTTGAAAATGCGGAAATTTTCCCCTCTATACTAATGAACGCTATTAATAAGGTCGTTATGTATGCTGATAACGCTTAACTACATTTCTTATGATTCAAAGTGTAGGTGGTCACTAACAAGTATAAACCCAACAGTGAGTTGGGGTGGGGTCGATCCCACAAGGAGTGATACGGAAAACAATTCAGATACAAAGTATGAAAGTAATCTAATTTCTTGTAGAACGGAAATAAACAAAATGCAACATAATGTAAATTAATAAGTTTCAATTATCAATATTAAGAGTTTGGTAATCAATTTTTAACAAAGACAATTAACGCAGTGTTTGGACAAATAGAGAGGAAACCTTAGAAGTGTGTGGGCAATCGAATACAAATTTCACTTAATGGGTAATGAACAATTGATTTGAGTCGTTGAATCTGAATGGGTAGGATGGATTGTAACTACAACAACCGTTTTTCAATAAGCTATTATGTTTCAAGTGAGTTCATTCTAACCTCAACAAGCTTAACAAGGCAAAACAACTCAAATCCTTAATTTAAGCCACTTTATCAAGCTGGGTTGTAAAGACACATGTCAATACAACTATCAATCATTTACTCCACTCTAAGCAACTTTGACAAGCAAGCATAGAGAGCTAAAGCTAGAACAAAATTTGCAACTTCAGTTCATCAATGAAAACCTGAATAAATAATTGAACCCATTTCAAAACAACCATAAATCTAGCAATTAAAAATACCCACAAGCTAATTTATGTATTCGATTACATAGTCACACCCCTAAAGAATGGGGGTTTAGCCAAGCATAGCAAAAAGCAAGAAATAGTTACCAAAAAGATGAACCATCAGAATAACAAAATGTCCAATGCTCAATGCAAAAATTAAGACTAAAACCTTAAAACCTCAATATCTAAGCTCAAAACCCTCTACAAGAATATTCAGTATTATAAAAGTATGCAAAATCTCTAAAATCCTTGTAAGACTTTTTTCTCTCTCTTAAAAATAAATTTATATGTTTCCAAAAACTTCCCAAAATTGAAGTACGCAACCCCGTCAGCAAAGTTAGTCACGATCGCCGAATGACTCGGTGATCCGCCAATATGCACGCCTTCTTACCATTTAGATTTGATTTATACATCCACTTGTTCTCTTTATTTAGGTGAGCTAGATCGAGCTCGCTGTTCCATTCGACACATCACCGAAGTGAAATTTCCTTCTCCAAGTTCGCTTAGTTCATGAGCCAACTCACTGGACCTATGTGCGATCTAGAAGCTCACTCGGCGAGTTGCCGAGTGGCTTTTGCAAGCTTCAGTCTTCTTTTTCTTCAGCTTTTCCAACTTTTTTGCCTCTTTTCGCAATGTAATGGCCTTTCCTTGTGCTTAAACTTTCATGCCCACACATAAACAATTTAAAATCAGTTGTGAACACAAAATAGGAATTGAGGACACTAATTCATTAAATAATAAGCCCTAAATGAGTCAAAATTCCCGACTCATCAACACCCCCAACTTAAAATCTTGCTTGTCTTTAAGTAAAACACGAGATCAATCAAGTTAACAGGGATGTCTACAACTAGTGCACAAGGTTCAACCCAAACATGCAATGTTAAATTGTGCCCTTAAAGTTTGAAAATATGACTCGCCATCATTAATTAGAGTTCATTCTCACAAAATGCTCAATTCAAATGAAAATTCATTCTCAACAAAAGTATTCGAATGCCCTCACATCAAGAATGATTCCATCTCTCACAAAGCCAGTTAAGGAATTGAAATCAACTCTCACACTCCTAATGAGAAAAACTTGCATGATTTTACCCATAGGCTTGCCCAAATTTTCCAACAAACACATCACTTCATGAAGCATGACTCAAATTTCACTTCTTTTCCTTTTCTTTCATTTTTTTCATATAAATAACTCATTCTTGGCCGCTTCATAGCACACAAAAATTTTGGTATAGCTCATCAGATACCCCTTTTATTTACACAACAATGCACAACATATACAAATTTATCATTTATTTTCTTTCTTCTTCTCTTTCTTTAACTCTTTTTAAAATATATGGAGGGGTTCCATCTTTTTCGTCACAAGTTTCCAAGGATGAATTTCACAAACTTCTTGCTCGGTTTCTTTCCTCATTCTTTCTACACCCCTAACTATTCAAACAAACCAATGCTTCACGAAGGTTATAAGTGGGAAATATATCTTAATTTCAACAACCGGTCATAATATTTGTGTTCATGTTTCATCCAAAGAAAAGGTTAGGCTCAAATGGTGCCAAGCTAGGTTCAAACACTCACAAAATGGTCACACAAAGGTATAGCAATTAGGTTCACACTCCAAAATTCATGCCTAAGATCATTTCCTTCATTCACCAATACTAGTCAATTGGCCCAACGGAGCAAGTTCTAGGTATCATCATGCACACTTTTCAAGTAAACCTCAACACACATGACATCCAACACAATCATTGATCACAACTCTACCAGTTAAGCTCGCAAACAACGGTCATTACAAGACTCACCTTGACATTCGACTAGTCACAATGAGATGTTAAGAGTTCACACAAGACTTATGCAACTCAAATTGCCTTGTTGGACTAACACAAACATATCGTTCATGCGGAGCACTATTTAAGTCATCGATATTGATCACAACCGGCACTCAAATGTAAAAGAGAACAGTAACCAACACTCACATTCAAGCAATGGAGAGAGAAGGCAAAGAATCAAAACAAAAACCAACACATTCACTACTAAAGAAACATGAAAAAGTTCCAAAAGAAAACAAAAAATTATCCCAAAAATGAAATACAGCAAAAAGGGTAGGTAAGTAGATACCTTTACCCCACCAAAAAGAAACAAGAATTGTCCTCAATGCAAAATAAAACTGGAAAGTAGCAACAGGAAATAAAATTGAGGGAGAGTAAAGATTCCCTTGTCAGGCTAAGCTTGCGGCGAACTCTAGCTCGCTGGTGTGGCCTCAACCTGGGTATTAGTAACCTGCTCAACTCCAGCCCCAAATGGTTGTGCAACGACCTCTTCCATGGGCTTAGACCCACTAGAACAAATCATGGAGGTGTATTTTCGTGAGGCCTCCGTGGTGACCGGTAACATGTCACCCTTTAGGTCCTCTAAGTCCTCGTACACATCAATATCTCGAGCAACCAAGTCCTCTTCATCAATCTTGGGAGTTCTAGACTCTCCATCCTCATCAGTTGTAGCAACATCTCTGACCACATTAGCCGGAGGGATCACTGAATCAGCTGGAACCGGAGGCAACTCAGAACTAGGGTCCTCAGGGAAATCTACAATTCCCCACAACTTCGATATGTCAGAAGATTTCAGTTCATCCACATCCCGATGCATTCCATCTATATCATTCTTAAGAGGGGTCAAATCAATGGGTTGGCTACCTGTCTACTCACACACCTCAACCAGAGTGGTGAGGGCATCTAATGCTAGCCCATGGGGAGTAATCAACTCCTGTTGTTCCCTCAACTCTTTCCGAATCGGCCCAAGTGCAACAGCTATATCATGCTTCATCATCAAAGGGAGCCTCAACCCGAGGAGAAGCCCTCACATCAGCCGAATGGGCAAGGTTTCCCATTTTATAAATCATCGCCTGAGTCAAATGGGGTGGGAGATAGGAGTAGGAGCAATAGAGGTCAAAGGGGTAGGTATACTTGATGGCAAGACAACATGAGTGGGAAGTGTAGGACCAGCCTCAATAGACTCTACGTCACCAACCAGAGAATTGTCCACTGGAGTTTTCTTCTTCTTCTCCACTTCATTTTTCAAGTTCTCCTCTTTGATCCGATTAATAACACAAGACAAGGAGGGAGCGACCTCAATATCAGTCTTTTCCACAGAGGGCACACCTGCTCGGTGACACAAGGGACTGGTCAGAACCGTAAATGGCAATGAGGTTAGACTTTGTTTATCCCTCATAGCCATATCATGTGCAATAATGGACCCAAGATTCACCATCTCCCAGTCGATGATACACCCCAAAAACACAGTCTTCAGATGCCTGACAATGGACCCATTCTATGAGAGAATCAATGTGCTATTAATGAACCCGAACCAGTATCGTGCCATGATGTTTAGGTCATTCTTCTCAATAATAACCCCCCTTGATCCATAGGGGTGTGGCATCACTCACCAATGGGACAAGCCACCTTTCAAGTCATCCAATGTCTGATTCTTGATTTTATCAGCCAAAGAGAGTGCCGATTCAGCACTGTGCAATATAGCTCATCGTTGATATATGTATCACTACACTTCACCTTCTTTCCCGGCATCTCTACAAAATCAACCGATACCATAAAACTAGCCTTCTCTTTCCCTTTTGGATTCAACTTAGCGTACCATTCATAGAACTCTCGAAACCATGTAGGAACATATGAACTTAGAGGTTTTTTGAACTATTGGAACTTGTGGTACTGCAACGTCTCCCAAATATTCGAATATCTTTCCACCACTCCATCTGTGAACAACCACTTCTCTTCAAGTATAGTCTGTAAAGCCAACGTCCTTTAAATGATTCATGGACCGAGGAGGATTCACCGGAATATGAGGCACTTGTGGTTCTTGTGAGGCTTGATCTACCTGATGTAGCGCAAGCGGATCATGGCCTTCTTTAGAATAAAACTATGAATGTTTCCTCTTTTTCAGCTCAGCTTCTGGCATTGGTGTATGGACTAGATTTCCGGACCCCATAACTTCTTCATTTTCAATTGCGGAGAAAGTGAACTAAATGGAGTCTATTTCCACACTATAATTGGAGCTGGTGTCATCTACTACCTAGTTTTTTACCCTTACCATTTGCTTGTGGAGGCTTACAATGAGTGATTTGGGGAGTCTCAACTTCTGTCGCAATCACAACCCCCTTTACTTTCCTTGGGGGGGTGGAGCCTGTTGTTTGTCATTCCTTCGAGGTTGTGGATAGTCCTCACCGATCACACGCTAAGCTGGAACATTAGGTATGACAATATCAAACAACACAAACAAGGACACATTTGTTCGTGAAAAGTTTAGGGAAATAGAATTCTCAAAAAAATGCAGAAAACTAGTCAAAGCAGTTTGGGCGTGTCACCGAGTCCACTCGACGACCAAAAGAGGTCTCGTCGAAAGTAACAAACATTCCCAACAAAAATTCAGGTAAAAAAGGGTGGTATCAAGACCATTTAGCGTGTCACCGATCTCACTCGGTGAGAAAAAGAGACTCGCTGAATGTTATAGAAATTCTTAGCAAAAAACAATCTAGTCAAAAAGGCGATATCCATGACATTCAGCGACTAGCCAAATTCACTACGGCAAGCTGAAGATTCATTAACGAAAGTAACAGCGGCTCATCTTCATCATCATGGCAGTTAGGCAATGGGGAGGACATATGGCGACACGTTGAGTAAACTTAGAAAGCTCAACGAAACTCATCAAAATGGTCGAATGCATCACCTCCCCCAATTTTTTTCTCGATTCACAACCAACAACCTATGACACATCAATTTAATCACAATTTCAAACAATTCTCAACTACCCATGATGTATTTACAAGTCGGGGTACTCAAACTTCACCCAATCCATCATCAGGATAATTCAAGTCATTTGGTCAAATTTCGGTTACTCAGACTTCACCCTTACACTACCGATATGCAACACCCACAATTTAATTATCTAACATGAAAAACTTCAATGATTTGGGCTCAAACGGTTTGTTTAACAAGTTCAGTTTCAATTTAACACTAGACAAATCAACAATATACACAAAGGAACAAAATTTAAAATAAGCAACGATAAGCCCATTACATTACCCTTTAGAATTTCAAGTATAGCACAAAATTAAACAAAATTCAAGAAACCAACCTCTAATGTTGACAACAACACAGACGCGGCAAAAATGAAGGGTATATGGATAGCAATGAAACTTCTGATGCAAATCAGACGACACTTAAACGAAATTATAGTCTAATGTTTGATGGAAAGAGTAGAGGAGTCAAAAATTTCAAATCAAAAAAGAAGATTTGAATTTAAAAGGGTAGAGACTCTTTAGTGCATGCACTATTCGCTGAGCAGAACTAACGTCGCCAAGTGACTCGGTGATCTGTTGACTGGGCCGCAGCCTACCGAACATGACAGAAGATTCAGCCCTTTCGTAGGTGCATAGGGAGAACTCGATCGGGTTTGCCAATCTAACTCGGTGATTCGCTGAGTGAGCTGTGAGCTCGCCTCAACTTCCAGAACTTTCCTTATTTTGACCTTTATTGGGCGATGCATTTGGGCGATTACGGAGAAACTCGGCGACTCGCCGAGTGTTCCATCCCCTCGCCCATTTGTCTTTCTCCCAAATTATAAACTCCAACCTACACATTCAACAAATGTTATTCCAATAACGAAAAGTAAAGCTTGGGTCGCATCCCAAGAAACACCTTAGTTAACATCGTGGCACGACGTGTACATGCATTCAAGCATCATCAAAATACACCATATGTATCTTGGTCACATTGGGGCATTCTACAAAGTCAAGCTTCAAACTTTGCCCATTCATCTTGACATTGACCCATCTTTGTTCTCATCTTCTATTGCCCCATTTGCAAACGCATGATTTACTTTGATTGAACCCGACCTTTTTGACTTGAGTTTTCCTAGAAAGAGTCTCAGTCGAGAGTTGTAGGGCAACAAAAGATCACCAACTTTAAATTCTAGATGAAGGATTTTGGCATCATGACATTTCTTCATTTTCTCATTATAAAGGGTTGAATTTTCATAAGCACTAAGCCAAAACACTTTCAAACCATGGAGTTGGTAACTCGATCCTTTGATTCATCCTCCCAATTCAAATTTATGACCTTCAAGGCCCACAATTCATTATGCTCAAGTTCAACCGATAGATGACAAGATTTACCAAACACCAATTGCAACGGGGACATACCAATCGGGGTCTTGAATGCAGATCTATATGCCCAAGAGCGTCATCTAACTTTTGGGACCAATGAGTTCGATTTGCATTAACGGTTTTGGCCAAAATCCCTTTGATTTCCTGGTTGGATACCTCAACTTGCCTAATTTTTTTTGAATGATAAAGGGTGGAAACCTTATGCTTGACTCCATACTTGCTTAACAACGATGCGAATATTCAGTTACATAAATGAGAGCCCCCATCACTAATGATTGCACGTGGAGTGCAAAATCTTGTGAAAATGTATCTCTTGAAGAATTGAACCACAATTCCCATTCATTGTTGGGTAAATCCACCACTTCTACCCACTTAGAGATATAAAAAACAACTACCAAGATGATTTGTTCCCATAAGATCTCACAAAAGATCCCATGAAATAGATTCCTTATACATCAAACAACTGTACCTCTAAAATAAGAGGTAGAGGTAATTCATGTCTTCGCGAAACTCCCCCTTGCTTTTGGGATTGCACACACTTCTTTACAAGAGAGTTCGCATCTTGATACAACATTTGCCAATAGTAGGAACCTGTAGTACTTTAGCAGTTGTACGTACTCCACTATGGCCCACCAATCAGTGACGCATGTCAACCGTCAAGAATAACATCTACCTCAATTTTCGGGATGCATTTTTAATCATGTGATCCACACACTCTCAAAATAAGTAAGGTTCATCCCAAAAGTACTTCTTTGAATTAAAAAAAGGTACCTCTTTCATTTGGTAAAAAGTCATCCCATCGGGAAGAATCCTAGAAGCAACATAATTTTTAAAATTTGAATACCAAGGCAAAGTATCATTCAAAAGAATAATCACCAACTCATCGTGAAAGGCTTCTTCAATATCTTTTCACCGGAAATAACCACATTTGTTTCAAGCCTCTACAAATGGTCCGCCACTTGGTTCTCACACCCCTTTTAATCTTTGACTTCAAAGCCAAACTATTGCAATAATAATACCCATAAAATCAACCATGTCTTTGCATCTTTCTCAGCCATCAAGTAATGTACGTCATCATGGTTGGTGTACACAACCACCTAGGTTCCCAAAAAATAAGCTTTAAACTTCTCAAAAGCTTAGAGTTCGGCTAACAACTCTGTCTGAGTGACAGTGTAGTTCTTTTGAGCTACATTGAAGGTCTTGCTTGCATAATAGACCAGGTAAAACAAATTTCCCTTGTGTTGGCCAAGTATAGCCCCCAAAGCCACACCGCTTGCATCACATATTCGCCAAATGGAATGCTCCAATCTGGAGCAACAATGATTGGAGCTGAAAGAGCTTCTCTTTTAAGCACAAAAATGCTTTGACGCCAGCTTTATCAAACTCGAAGACACTTTCCTTTTCAAGTAGCTTCCAAAGAGGGTGAGCCACCTTAGAGAAATTTTTTATGAACCTTCGGTAGAAACCCAGATGACCCAAGAAGCTTCTAACACCTGTAACCAAGGTAAGAGGAGGCAACTTGGTGCCAACTTCAACTTTAGCTTCATATACTTGTATGCCTTCTCCCAAAATTTTGTGCTCCAATACAATACCTTCCTTGACCATGAAATGATATTTCTCCCAATTAATAACTAGGTTTGTGTCGACACATCTTTGAAAGACTCTACCATGGTGCTCAAGGCATGCTTCAAATGTATCTCCCACAACTGAAAAGTCATCGAGGAAAACCCATCGAATCCTCAACCATATCAGCAAAATTAAAGAGCATACACCACTGAAACTTCACGGGAGCATTAAACAATCCGAAGGGTATTTTGTGAAAGCAAACATCCCATAGGGATATGTGAATGTTCTCTTTTTTTCATCTTACAATGCAACAAAGGTTTGATTATAACCGGATTAACCATCTAAGAAGTTATACTATCCATGACCCGCAAGTCTATCAAGCATTTGATCTATAAAAGGCATCGGGAAATGACCCTTCTTTGTCAATGCATTCAACTTAAGATATTCCATACATACACGCCAACCGGTAATAGTCACATTGGAACAAGCTCGCCTTTTTCATTATTGACCACGGTCATACCTCCTTTCTTTGGAACACATTGGACCGGACCAACCCACTTGCTATCCGTAATAGAGTAGACCACTCCCACATTAATCCACTTAATCTCTTTCTTGAAGAATTTTTGCATAGGAGGATTCAACGTCCTTTGATTTTCAATACTTGACTTACAATCACTAGCCAATTGGATATTCTGAGTACAAATACGGGGAGGAATTCTCACTATGTCGACAATTGTCCATCCAATAGCCTTGATAAATCTTTTCAACACACTAACAAGCGCTTGCGCTAGCCATTCAAGCAAATCTGTAACAATAATCACGGGTAAAGTATTATTTTCTCCCAAGAACATATAACGAAGGTGAGGTGGAAGTACCTTCGATTCGAGCTTTGGTGGTTCCTCAATAGATGGATTTGCATGAGGACTTTCCCTATTCTTCAAATCGATATTTCAAAGGGATCTTAGAATAAGAACCAAAACCCGATAGAGCGGCCACTGCCTCATCATAATCTTGAATTTCCTCTCCATCATAGTTCAAAAGTATGGCATAAAAACATTCACCAACACAAGAAACTTGGCTCACACTAGCAACCGCTTCATCAATCACGTCAATGACCGATATCACATGGAGGTAACTTGGTTTCTTCATCGATTTACAAATATTGATGTAACTTCCTCACCATTTACCCGGAATTTTTGTTCAAAACTTTCCACATCAACAAGAACTTTCCAAAAATATAATTTTTTCTACCTTCACCAAAATGTCATAAAGGATTCCAATAGGGCGCTTGATAGAGTGGTCGGTCATAAAAGGACGCATAGTGGTAGGTTTATGCTCACCTAGCCCAAGTTGCTTGAAAATTGCATAGGACATCAAGTTCATACTCACCCCCAAATCACGCAATGCTTTAGCGAATTGGAGCATCCTTATAGTGCAAGGGATAGTAAATGCCCTCAGGTCATCCTTCTTGACAACCACTTTGCTCGACATAATAAAACTACAACTATGGGATACTTCAACAGTCTCGAAATCCATACTTCTCCTCTTAGTGACCAAATCTTTCATAAACATTGCATAACACAAAATTTCTAACAATGCCTCCATCAAAGGAAGATTAATTGAAAGAGTTTTGAAGATGGAAAGAAACTTTTGGAACTTTACGTCTTCAACCCTATTTTTCAATCTGTGAGGGAATGGTAGAGTAACTTTGGGCAGCGATTTTGTAGGTACTGAGGGGGGAAAAACCCCCACATTTGACTTTTTAGCATCACCGGACACACCACTTTTCGGTGCATCATCAACCTTATTGGAGGCTTCATTGTTCAAATCTTCGGCACGTACATCAGTTTCAAAACAATGGTTTTCCCTTTGCTTGAACTTGCATTTTTATCATTTGGCACATCACTTTCCACAAACTTACCACTATGGTTCACGATGTCCATGCATTGCACATTATCATTCTTTAGATTGGCCATTGTATTACTAGGGAGGCCCCCTTTTGGTTTTAGATTCAAGTGAGCAAAAATTTGACCCATTTGACTCTCAGGTAGTTTCATAGAAACCGAATGAGAGGTCACTATTTGATTCAAAGAGGAGAAATCAGCCTTAATCTCCTTGAGCACTTTATCCAACCCTTCTACCTTTTTTAGGATAAGAGCAAGCATGTCTTCAGTCAAAATGCTTTCGGGCATGACATTTGGTTCCTTAGGATTTTGACGGTCATGAGGAGGTACATAACGATCTCTACCACCATCCCTTTCTTCCAATTTGCACTCCTATCACACCAATATTGTTCCCTATCTCTGTAACCACTATCACAATCTTTGATCCAATCTTAGTTCCCGCCCAGCCTTGGATAGCTAGGACGGGAACCCCACACTTGGTTCGACAAGAATCGTACCTGTTCATTATACATGGCTTCAAATTGTGCATCATACAGTCTCATCCCACTACTAGCACCCACCGCATTCACAACCTTATAACCACCTCCCATGACATGTTTCGTCAACAAGTCCAATTGTGTTATCATCTTGGCCATGTTTTCATCACTCTTTTGGTTCTTTTCCATTTGTTCTTTAGTCAACCCAATATTGAGAGGAGATACTTGATCCTCTTCATATGCCATGCTCGATTAATCTTCGTCATCTCATCAAGTAAAGTCGATGCCACGGCAAATGGTTGTCTTATTATTCCACCCTGAATAAGTTGATTGACGACTCCTCTGTTGATGGTGTCAAGACTCCGGTAAAAATATTGCAAGAGCACATTATCCGGAAACCCATGACAAGGACATTGAAGTATTAGCTTTTGAAACCTCCACCAAGTTTCATGAATGAGTTCAACATCAATCCGCTTGAAATTTTGAATGTTGTCCCTAAATTTCAACATCCTTGAGGGAGAAAAGAATCTTTCATAGAACATCTCAGTGAGCTCCTCCCAAGAAGTAATAGAGTCCCTTGGTAGTTCCGCAAACCACTTCGTTACTTCCCCCACTGGAGAAAAGGGAAACAAACGGAGCCGGATTGAGTCTTGAGAGATATTCTTGAAGGAGCACGGTCTACAACACATCCACAAAATTTTGAATGTGATCATGAGGGTCTTCATGAGTAAGTCCCTCAAAGAAGCCTTTCATTTAGAGCAACTGAAGCATAGTTCCGATCACATGAAAAATAGAATTGCCCAGAGTTGAGGGCAAACGAATAGCACCATCGCTTCCCATTTGATCTGCATTAACATCGTTCAAGTCTTCAATGTTGTCATTGTGACCAAGTTAGCTAGAACATTGCTCCCATTCATACTAATTTCTTCACCTATTGAGAGAATACAACAAAAACACTAATAAGAGAGTTCTACTACAACAAAATTAGTTCACAAAACACTTCAATAAAATAATTCTAAACACCACTCCCCGGTAGAGGCTCCATTTTTATAACGCTCAACTACACTATGATTAAAAGTGTAGGCAGTCACTAACAAGTATAAACCCAATGGTGAGTTGGGATCGATCCCACTATGAGTGATCCAGAAAAGATTTCAAATACGGAGTATGAAAGTGTTCTAATTACTTGTATAACAGAAATAAACAAAACACAACATAATGTAAATTAATAAGTTTCAATTATCTATATTAACAGTTTGGTTATCAATTGTTAAATAAGACAATTAACGTGTTGTTTGAACAAATAGACAGGGAACTTTACGAGTGTGTGATCAATCCAATACTAATTTCGCTTAATGGCTAATGAACAATTGCTTTAAGTCGTTGAATCTCAATGGGTAGGATTTGTTGTAACTATACCAACCATTTTTCAATCAGCTATTATGTTTCAAGAGAGTTCCTTCGAACTTCAACAAGCTTAACAATGCAAAATAACCAATATCTTTAATTCGACCCACTTTATCAAGATGGGTTGTAAAGACACAAGTCAATACAACTATGAATCATTTAATCCACTCTAAAACTTTCACAAGCAAGCATAGAGAGATAAATCTAGAACTAAATTTGCAACTTCAATTTATTAATGAAAACATGAATAATTAACTTAATCCATTTCAAAACAAAATTAATTCTAGCAATTAATAATACCCACAAGCTACTTTATGTATTAAATTACGTAGTCACACTCCTAAGGAAAAGGGGGTTTAGCTAAGCATAACTAAAAGCAAAAACTAGTTTTACCAAAAAGATGTTCCATTAGAATGTCAAAATCTCCAATGTTCAATGTTAAAATTAAGACTAAAACCACAATAACTAAGCTCAAAATCCTCTCCAAGAATATTTAGTATTTTAAAAGTATGCAAAATCACTCAAATCTATGTAAGAACCTTTTCTCTCTATTCAAAAATCAATTTGTATATTAGCAAAAACTTCCAAAATTTTAGTACCCAGTCCAATCACCGAAGTTAGTTGATATACCATGAGTTTACGGTATTTCTAATACATTTCACTTACAAGTTGTGTGTGTCTATGGCCTTTTTGTATTGATTTTTATGTGTTTTTATCATATTTTGCAGGAAAGATGTTCAGGCGCGGAAGTAAAGAGACAGCTGAAACAAATGCAGAAAAGGGCATCTACGGAGGTGATCTACGGACCGTAGGTCCATTGACGCTCCGTAGATGGTGGTCGTAGATCAGCAGGCAAGGCATGGAAGGAAAATCAGGGAAATCTAACCAAGAGTGGAACCACGGTGACCATTGACGGTCCGTAGTTTGATCTACAGACCATACTGTTGATCCGTAGATTAATACTGCGAGGGTTCCAGTACCTGATTTTTGAAGATTCTAAGTATGGAGTCATGGAGAGGGATTGACGGACCGTAGATCAATCTACGGTCCGTACTGCAGTTCCGTCGTTTGCTTCAGATAAATTGATTTTTGGAAGTTGAAATATTTTCTAAGTCCTGGCTGACGGAAGGGACTTATGGACCATGGATCCATGATGGTCCGTATGTCAGTCTCGTGGAATGAAGACGCGTGCCTGAACAAAATTTCCTTATTTTGTTTCCCTTTTAATTTAGGACTTGTTTTCTACAAATAGGGTATGTAAATCTCATTTTTGGGGGTTGGATTTTATTACTTTTGTTCTAGTTCTTGACTTGGGAGATTAACTTGCACTTTAGCAATTATTAATTTCCTAAGATCGTTTCGAAGATTTTGGAGTTGCAATTCAAGTTGAATTTATGGATTTATTATTCTTCTTACGTAAGTTCATAATTCGTTCATCTAAAACAATGAATTGTGTTCATATGATTATGGGTAACTAAACTCCACAACTAGGGTTGTGGGAACCATGAGCGATTAACAAAGTATGAATAGTAAATAAGCAATTCTTGAATAGTGTTGTGCATGCATTGATAATTCGTTCATTTAGAAGTCTTTTTAGCGGTTGCAAACGTTAAAACTCGCCTTGTTGCTACTAGCCGGACCAAGAAGTTAATCAACAAGAAAAGAATTATTGACATAGATTTAGTGTGATACTATCTAATAGGCTAAGTGTCGATTGGTGCGAAGTAATAACTAAGCCAAACATCGATGTGATGTCTTATATGAGGTAAATGTAAGGGTTAGTAAATTATACACACGTAGCCGGACCAAGGTGCGGGGTGAAATTCTCTAGATGCCGGACCAAGGATTTAGAGATACCTAACTTATTACTTTGCATGTAGTACACTAGGAAAGGATTGCTATTACTAGGATT
>JAJOOR010039238.1:0-29402 GCA_036250505.1 Solanum acaule | reverse complement strand
TTTAAAGAGTTTTTAATTCCGCACTATTTTACATATCTAATGTGATGAATGCTAAGGGCTTGTATGAGACCTCCGAGAGGTCGAATACGCATGTTACGACTTGGGGATGCTCTCGGGTCGTGACAATCTCCCCCTTGGAAGAAAGCCTCAACGGACTTTCGGAGTACCAACTCTTTCAATTCATCTAATATAGGATAGAGGTCTTGTTTTGCCTTAACATCCATCACCAAGGGCGATTTGGAACCATTGTGAACCGTGACACCACTGTTGGTGGAATCCAGTAGATGAACACCCAGCTAGGCCAACCTATGCACATCACGAAACAATTACTTCGTTTCTTCCTCTATATGAACCACACTACCCATGGACAATCTACTAAGAGCATCCTCTACCACATTAGCTTTGCGGGGCTGATAAAGGACACTCATGTGATAATCTTTTAACAATTCTAACAACCTTCGTTGCGGAAGATTCAAGTCCTTTTGACTAAACACATACTGGAGACTCTTGTTGTCGGTAAACACATCAACATGTACCTCATATAGATAATGCCTTAATATTTTCAAGGCAAACACAACCACCGCTAATTCAAGATCATGGGTCGGATAATTCTTCTCATGGATTTTAAGTTTCCTTGAAGCATAGGAAATCACTTTACCGTTTTGCATGAGCAAACATCCTAACCCAACTCTAGAGGCATCACAATATACCACAAAACCGTCCATACCTTCCGGTAAGGTCAACACCAGAGTAGAATTAAGTCTATCTTTAAATTCCTGAAAACTTTTCTAACAATTTTCCAACCACACAAATTTATCTTTCTTTTGAGTCAAGGCTGTCAATGGAGAATCAATGGAACAAAACCCCTCAACAAACCTTCTATACTAACTGGCCAAACCCAAAAAGCTTCTAATGTCAGAAGGGGTTATAGGTCTAGACCAACACTTGACCACATCCCACTTCTTAGGTTATACCTCAATACCCTTGCTTGACACAATGTTGCCAAGGAATTCTACGGACCTTAGCCAAAACTTACATTTGCTAAATTACGTGAAAAGTTGATGTTCCTTTAGTACTTGTAATACTACCCTTAAATGGTCAATATGTTCTTTTTCACTCTTTGAATATATCAGGATATCATCAATAAACACGATGACGAACATGTCAAGATATTGTCTAAACACCCAATTCATAAGATCCATGAACGCCGCTGAAGCGTTTATCAAACCAAAGGAAATTACTAAGAACTCATAGTGACCATATCTTTTTGAAAAGCCATTTTTGGGATGTTAACGTCCCTTATCCTCTATTGGTGATAACCGGAACGAAGATCACTCTTGGATAAATAACTAGCCCTATGAAGTTGGTCAAATAACTCATCGATTCTCAGAAGTGGATACTTGTTCTTAATGGTCACCTTATTCAACTGACAATAATCAATACACATTCAAAGAGACCCATCCTTATTCCTAACAAACAATATTGGAGCACCCCATGGAGATATACTCAGTTGAATAAAACCCTTGTCTAGAAAATCCTTTAATTGCTCTTTCAACTCCGTCGGAGCCATTCAATAAGGAGGAATGAAGATAGGTTGCGTATCCATAATAAGGTAAATACCAAAATATATTTCCTGTTCGGGAGGAATACCGGGCAAATCATCGGGAAAAACTTCCTGAAACTCATTCACTACCAGAACCGACTCTAGAGGAGGGGTTTCAGATTCAACATCCTTCACCCTCTAACAACATGGTATATACATCCTTTGGAGATCATCTTTCTAGCTTCAAGACAAGAGAGAAATTGACCTCTAGGCATATAATTTCCCCCCTTCCACTCTAAAATAGACTCATTCGGAAATTGGAATTTAACCATCCGGGTTCTACATTCAATAGAGGCATAACATGCATGCAACCAATATATACCAAGAATCACATGAACATCCAACATGTCAAGTTTTACCAAGTCAACAAGTTAACTCTATGGGACAAGGAAATGGGACATCTTCTATAAACCCTCTTAGCCACCACAGAATCACATACCGGGTAGAAACCAAAAAGGTTCTAATAACTCTTCCGAGGAACATAAAACCTCATAGCCACAAAAGACGTCACAAAAGACAAATTAGCATCGGCATCAAATAAAGCATACACATCAATAAAGAAAACTTTCAACATATTGATCACCACATCTGGGGAACTATCTTGGTCACCTTAGGTATGAAGAGCATATAAGCGATTTTTCTTGGGAGCTTCGGAATTTGAACCGCTAGGAGGCACTTGATTGCCCTCTCTTCCTTGAGGCTTAAGCATGTGGAAATCGCTCATCATATGACCACTCTTCCCATAATTATAAAAACCATTTGTGCCAACTAGGCACTTACCGCACTTAGCACAAGTAGGCCTCACCATAGAAGATCAACCACTATTGCCTCCTTGAGGCTTAGGGTTAGATACCCTATCTTTGTTGACCCTTGGAGCACTAGAGGAGCCTCGGTTGGAGAACCTTTTCTTTAACCTTTGTCGCCCTTGACCCTCAGACTTACCCTTGGAAAAATTCCCATCATCGGTCCTTGCTCTTTTCGCCTCTATATTCTTCTTCCTAATTTTTGACTCCTCAATTTGTGGTGCTTATACCATGAGACGTGAGATATCCATTTTATCATGGAGCATATCCGAACTACAGTCTTCCTCAATCAAGTAGGACACACCCATCAAAAACCTACTCATCTCATCCCTCGGATTCGACACCAAAGATGGAGCATACTTGGACAATTGAGTAAATTTTACGGAGTAGTCTTTCACACTCATGTTCCCTTGACGAAGATTGATGAATTCCTTAACCTAAGCTTCCCTCAATTCTCGGGGAAAGTATGTAGCAAAAAATGCAGATTTGAACACTTCCCACTCTATGGAACACGTTCCTATTGACATATTATTCTTTCATTGAGTATAACATACTTGAGCAACAACCTTCAATTGGTAAGCGGCTAGTTCTGCCTTTCCTACCGAAGTCACTCCCATGGTGTCAAGTATTTTGTAGACCTCCTCCATAAATTCTTGAGGATCCTCTCCCTCTTTGGAGCCATGAAATTTGGGGGGATTCATCCTAGCAAAGTCCCTTATCCTTGAACCGGCCGTATTCACATTTGGGTTAACATGAGTCCTAGTATCCCTATTGACTTGGGCCGTCACGGCTTGGGTGAATATTTGGAGAGCCGACCTTATTTCAACATTTGTCATAGCCCTCGTATCAATAGGAGCTTGAGGAACTTAGGATCTTGGGGAGGAACTCCCTCATTCTCATTATCCTCTTCCCTTCTTCTTTCATTCGCCTTTCTTGTATTCATATCTAGAAGACACAAGAGAGGGGTTAGGAAAGGACTTTATAGAGTTAAAACTCTAAGGAACGACTAAAGAGTAATGAAAGAAGTGAGATTTCCTAAACATATTATAGCCTCTCATTCATAAATATGGCGCGCTTCACACTCATTAAAAAGACTTTACTAGACATGGCTTATGAGACATCATCCTAGAATCATTGTAAGCCTTGTGCTCTGGTTACCAAGTTTGTCATGACCAAGGGGTACCCCCTAGATATAACACGGCATACTTAACACCGAAGGGGTTTCATACAAGCCCTAAGCATATTATCACATAAGATAAATAGAAATGATGAGGAATTTAATACTTTTTCGATCGAAGTCTTTCATAAAATCAAATGGAAGTCTAGACATTATCTCAATAAGCCATCTAATACAATCGAATATCAAATAGGGTCACAACCCTTTAAAACATAGTCTCAAACTAGAATGTACAAAAGAAACTAGAAATGAACAATTTCCATCCTCAAACAATGAGGACTCACCGAAATCGTGGAGAGAATCGATCCAAGCTATGAACAATAGGAAATGCACACCTCAACAACCGGGCCCTACAATTATAGAAAAATGTAGAAAATAGGGTTAGTACAAAAATGCACCAAGTTTGGTAGACATGCAAAAAAATCGTGAAAATATACCCAAAAGGGACATTTTAGTTGAAATCATGCACTTTATCAAGTTTAAGAGTCAACATGCACATTAGTGTGAAAACAAAAGTCAAACTGTCACATAAGTAACTCTAAGCTATACTTGTGCAATGCATAAATAAGATCCCATAATACTATCTAATACTAAGTACCACTTTTAGGCCACAATAATCGTACATATCATGCCTTTACCTCATCATAGCCAATACTCACAGACAAGGGAATATACATGTTCACTCACTCATATCAAGAAAAGTCACTCATAGAAAGAATCCATACTAAGTATGCATAATTCATATATCATCATAGCATAAGAGAACCACACCATAACAACTCTCAAAGCCTAGTTGTGCAATGCCTGAATGAAGTCACATGCCCCCACTCACACTAAGTAGAGCTTGTTGGGAAGCCATAAGTTATAGTTCATGTTCATGTTCATGTCATATTTCATATTATTGTCATGTAGGGAAATAGCCTTAACCGACATAGACCATGTGAGTTACATGGAGTCCGGTGTCATGCCCCCACACCAAAAATATGTGTGCTACTTGCCTAAGGTAGAACTCATGTTTGTTAGCCAAGGTGGATCCACTAGTTAAAGACCTATGTGGGCACACAGTTACGGGATATGGAGATTGCTTCTAGAAACTTGGACTGACTGAAGTAAAAGGTTTCCATCTCATGAGATAACTCTTTGGAAACCCGGGCTAGCTGGCGTAAAAGGAACCCATTGGAAAGTCGGACTGACTGATGTAAAGGCTTTCACCTGATATTCATATCCACTCGGTGCTAAGCATAACTCCCTTTAAGTTTATATTAAATCTTTATTTAGGTTCATGTTTATGGAAGAATGCACAAACAATCAATCCAACATGATATCATGATATTGCTCATAGATTCAAGAGGTGAGAATAGCCTTTCAACCTTAGAATCATTATTATGTGAGTAAACCTTTCACATCATGTTCATAGTGTGTTCATGAGTATAGCCTTTCAATCAGCACAAAAAGATTATCATAGTCATATATATTTCATGCATAATCATTTTTAAGGGTATAGGGGAAAATGACTTTTCAACAATACCACAGTTACACCATAGGATCTTCACTCTCAAATGAATCCTAAAGCACATTCCCGATCCTCATAATCATGTGCAATTCTCATAATTTGTCCTTCAAGGACCATGAATCACATTCAACCCAAATATCAAGAATTTCTACATTAGATATGGAAAATAACATGATTCAATTAACTCAATCATTCTAAGCATAATCTCTTCACATGCATCTATAATCAATCAACCCACATCACAAGATCATAATTCGGTAATATGAGTGAATTCATGGGTTCTTGGGGATATTTCATCACAAATAAACAATAAATAATCAATTAAACCATAAACCATCATAAATAAACCATTGAAAACATTTTTGAAAGGAACCTATGACCTTGGAGTGAAACCATAGCTTTTAGGGAAATTGTAAGCTTTGTAATCTAATATTGAAGGGACTCTATGGGTGAAAGCTACCCATAAATGAAGATCTACCACACCTTGATGATGAATCTCCGAAGAATTTGAGGAAAAAGCCTTGATTTCTTTAAGCCCTAGCTCCAATTCTACTCTTCTTATTCTTTGAGTTTTAGAGAGACAAATATTATAAAGAAGATTAACTTTTTAATTCGGTTTGGGTGTTTGTGAAAAATGACTTAGTTTAGGTGTAATTTGACTTAAAATGCCTTACATAGTTGTATAAAATCATACAAAACGACCACACTTTGATAGGACATAAAATGGAATTACCCAAAATAGCCCTCATTTAGGATGGGCTGCCCAGGGGTCACGACCCCTTTCATGAGCCGTCAAGGGAACCACGTCCTATGGTGGTGCCTGTGGTGCCTTAACCATTAGCCCCCTCAACCTTGGCAATCCCCCCATGAGTTGAAGGCAACCCCACAAGCCTTCCCACGGTCTGTGGTCCTCACCACGTGCTGTTAAGTGGCTCATGAAGGGAAGCCTTTCTTGGGGCAGGCTTATGAGCTCACTGCCTCACCAACCACGGGTGGCACCATGGCTTGTGGTGGCCACCACGGATCTTGAAGGCCCTCGTGGTCATGATGGGTAGTGGCTAGACACATTATGGCAGCCTTGGCCCCTTTGCCAGGTCCTTCACCCAATTTCCCTTATCACTTGCCCTTAACTCTTAACGTTAACCCTCATGTTTAGCTCTAGTTTCCAGAGTATTACAATTAGGATACATCGCTGATTTTACTCCGTGCTGAAACTTTGAGAACATATAAATAAAAATTTTGAAAGAAAAAAATATGTTCTCACACTGTTTACTTCTAGGTTTTTGAGAGTTTTTACATTTTTAAACATTGTTTTACATTTTTAGTACAGCTTGGGATTTATATTTGGAGATTGCATGATTTGAGCTTTGATTTCACTAGGCTTAGCTAAAACCCCTTACCTTAGGGGTGTGATAATGTAGTCGAATGCGTTAATTAGTTAATGGGTATTATTAATTTCTGATTTTAATGTTATTTTGAAGTGTGTTCAATTATTTGTACAAGTTTCAATTGAGGAATTGAAGTTGCAAATTTAATTCTAGTTTAGCTCTCTATGCTTTCTTGAGAAAGAGGTATAGATTAGAATAATTTATTGATAATTCTATTAATTACGCCTTTAAAATCTAGCTTGATAATTTTTAATTGTGTGTAGTAGGTTTAGGTTTATCTCCCTTAATATTATTTTCTTGATTCCCGCATGAACCTTATGTTAGGTAGAGTTGTGGAATCCTTAGATAAAGTTAGAGATTCTTCGCTTCGGCCATAGTATTACACTATTAATACTTTTATGGTGTTTTTTGAAACCTGTTTGTACTAGGTGTGATTATTACCTTAGAATAAGTTTTTGGCTAATCCCTATTTCAATATTGTGTGAGTATTTCTCTTGGTTGGTTTGTTCTGCTAGAGTGGAAACTCTGAGGTGGTGTGGATTTATGAGGATTCACTTTGTTTAGGGTTGTTATTGTGATGAGGTCCTTATCCCTTGGTTAGTTTTCGATCCTTTGGTGCTTATTATTGTCATAGGATGGAGGTAGTTGAGCATATACCCTCTTTTGGTAGAACCTTTAGGTGAAAGAAGTGATGTATGTGTGCTCCTTCGATTGTAGATACTTATTGATCCCTTACACTACTTGTTTAGAGCAATTACATTCTCTTGTTATGTATGTTGTGTTGGTCAAAGTGTTTTGGGCCTTTGGCCTTGGTCGAGGACCAACTTGATCCCAATTTACTTTCCAGACTTTAGAAGTAAGATAATTGTTGTTTATCCTATTTTTTATTGTGAGTGTATTGTTTGGCTATTTGTGATGGCATGCATTTCATTGGTTCCTCATGCTCATGTGGCTAGTAGTACGACCCCGTGTATGCATTGGTTCTCAGCATACTTTTGAGAAACAAGGGTTCTTGCCTGATTACTTTTTAAACTTATTTTTATAGGGTTCATACTACCTTTAATATTTTTTCAAATGAACTTGATCTTTAGAGACATCTGGGATGCGCTCATTTTTTAAAATATTTAGAGGAATCTAGAATGCGCTAATTTTAACAGATTTCGAGGAATTTGGGATACACTGATTATTACTTTACCGGTCTAGAAGTTGCTGACCTTTCTAATTATTGAGGTTATGATGATGATTTTCTTGTTTCACACAAACGGAGCAGATAGCCCTAGATCGAGACTAGAAAGGTATATATGTACACGCAGGAGTCCATGGATTCCTCTGGCTATGTGACCCAGTTAATAGGAAGAGGGAGGTGTGCATGGGTCCTATCTTGTTGTCTAGGACTAAGGAGTAGGTTTATATACTTTTGCACTATTGGTACAACTGATTTTATTGCATAACTCACATTCAACATGCATTGCCTATCACAAGTATAATTGATTGTTATTTGCACCTATTGGTCATATAGGCGGTTGCACGTGATTAGTTTGTTGTTGTGCACCTAAAGGGAACATACGTTTTGGAAAGTTATTGTTGTACTAATTGCTAACTCGTGGCAGTATGTAGAGTGGTCCTATGCTTGAAGGTCGGTTTTTCCTTTACTCCCCTTTGGTTGATACTCTTCTGCAGGTGTTGGCTTGGCACAACCTTTTTTTTTTTATGTGTATTTGTAGGTTGTTTCTATTATTGTACATTTTGATAGTTTTTTTCCCTTAGTAGAGCTTTGTGGTATTTAGGTTGATGGGCTAGCACATCAAGGTTCATCCCTTACTTCCTGTATATGTTTTCTTTACTCTATGTTCCTTACTTCAATTGACTCTTTTATGATATTCTTATTCCCTTAGTAATATGTGATATATGCTCCTTTCTTACCTGTAGTTTATGCTTTCTTTATCTTTGGATCTCATTCGGCCTATGCCTACTAAGTGACACATTTTGGTAATGACACTACACTTCTGCACCCTGCAGATCATAGTACGAGTTCTCACCACTAATTAGGTCTCGTGTAAAGAATATTTTGGATTCACTGATTTTGGTGAGCTCCTAGCTTTCATAGTTGCCTCACTCTCCCTCTTTTTTGGACTAGGACTAGTCTTTACTTTGGTTCCAGAGATAGTTCTATATTATTGTATTGTTGTTTTACTCTTGTTTGAATTGTTGTTCAACCATTGGCTAATATATTATTGTCTTCTTGTTGTACTCTTGTTTGAATTATTGTTCAATGACAGGCTAATAGCACGTCTTGGGTTGGTTTTTTTTGTTGATTTGATTTACTCATTTCCTTGTTCTTCTTATTATTATTGTTTCTCTTCGGCAATTCTTTTCTTCCGTGCGATAGCGCGATGCTTCTAGTTTCGGCCTATGTGTTAGGCTTACCTACTTGTGGGACGTAGTAAGTGCCATGCAAAGATAAATTTTTGGGTCATGACTAAATCATGCTTGATACTTTATGTTAAAGAATCCTTGAGTCATAAACTCTTTAAATCACCGTGCATGCACAAATATATAGCTTAATTCATAATTATGAAATACCTGTATAGAATGGGTTCATATAACCACCATTGAAACATTGAATAATGATTAAATCATGAATAATAAGAGCAATCGTAATGTATAAACTTTTATTCAATTAAACACAAACAAAATCATAAAACCCTAGAATTTGGGTAAGAATTAGAAGAGAGATTTTGGGGTTTATTTAGGACCTAATGGGTGAAGTGGAACCCATTAATGAATTTCCGACATACCTTGATGAAACATTAGGTTTAACTTGGAAGAGGAGACTTGGAGCTTGAAGGAAGCCATGATTCACCTGAAGAGAAATCTAGAGAAGAAGACTTTAGGGTTTTGAGAGAATGAGAGTGAATGGAGAGGGTTTGAGTCTAAGAAGATGTTATAGGTCCTTAAACTAGGCTAGAAATGTAGGTTTGGAATTAAAAGACTAGGAAAAGACCATATTAACCTTGAGAAAATAAGTGTCAGACTACCCCAAGTACCCCACATACGGTTCGTACACTCAACCACGGACCATACTGTCCATTCGTACTTCCCTTACTGGATGTTCACATATTTGACCACAAAGCATGAACAACAATCTACGGGTCATCAATCATAACACAAGCCATACACACCCCTCAGACAATTAGGCATGGAACCACAGATGACCAAGTACAGATCAGATATTTCCTTCTACGAACCAAATAATTCAGTCGCGTACCACTTACTAAAAAACCCTAGTCCTAGTAGACAATTTATGAGCAACAAACCACGAGTCATATTTTCCTGTATGACCCGTGCAAGCTAGTGGTGGAACTCGAAGCACAAAAAATCGCTAAGTTAGAACTTCAATCCATGAGATACAAACACGTCCCATAGACTAATCCAAGAGTCATCGTAGTGGCTTATAAAACAATATGTGGTACTTGATTTTTTCAAAAAATTCCAAGGCACTAACAACAACTAGGCATCCACGACCCGTGGAATGATGTATAAACTGCACATGTTACTCGTGGATCATTGCACTAGAAAATTTTCTATAACTTTTGACTACCAATCTAACTTTTCCACTTCCGAGGTGTTACAATATCTCCGCCTTGGGAAAATTAGTCCTCAAATGGGATTCAAAAGAAAATAGTAGAGTAGGGAAGTGATCTAATTGCCCAAAATTAATACAAAATAATCAAAATTCATCAAACCAAGGAGTAATCGATTCCAAGGTAAAACATGAACATTAAAAATAATTTAATGAACATGCATGCATATGGGAACATGAGAATAACTGAAATGCATGAATGTAAAAGAGTACGTAAGGCGAACTAATACCTCAAATTGAAACATAAGCGAAGGGAAATAGATGCGATACTTGGAGATCCCAAGTAGTACCCTCAACTAAGTGATTTCTCCAAAGAACTTAAGTGAAAGTAACTTTTTTGTTTCTCAACTTCCGGACTTGACGATCTAGAATCTCAACAAGAACCTTTGAATAAAAGACACTTTCATTCACACCAACACTCTCCAATGATACAACTGAAGTAGGATCACCAATACGCTTTTTCAACAACAAAGTATGACACACCAAATGCAATGATGCCATATTTTGAAGGCAAATTCAACCCATAAGCCATATTTCATAAATGCCTCAAAATCATATATGGGCTTACGTAACGGGGACTAACCTTCTCTCTAATGCCAAACCTCATCACACCGTTCATAGGTAAGATTTTTCAAGTAAACCCGATCATCAAATGCAAATTCAAGCTCTCTTCGTCTCACATCCCTAAAATATTTCGGTGCGCTCTCAGCCATTCTCAACCGATCCTGGATAAGTCATAAGTTCTTTGTAGCCTCATGCATTAACTCTTGCCTATCTAAGAAACACCTCCAAATTCAAACCAATCTTAATACTCGAGTGTAATTGTTGTTATAAGCAACTCAATCAAAGGAAAATGATCAACCCAATTACCTTTCAAGTGAATCACACAAGCTCTGAACATATTTTCTTATGTATGAATAGTACGCTCGGCATGACCATTGTTCTAAGGGTGAAAATTTGTACTAAGCTTAAGTTGAATACTAAGACATTTCTGACACAATCTCTAAAACTGAGAAGTGTTGAGTACTTCTATAAGAAATGATAAATAAAGGCTCTTAATGCAACTTTACTATCACCTGAATATAGAGCCTAGCATAGTCTTAAGCTGAATATCAGGTCTCCAAGGGAAGAAAATAAATGGACGTAGTCATTTGGTTTACAACAACAAAAATTGAATCATATTGTCGATGAGTCTACGGTAAGCCTGTAATGAAGTCAATATCCAAATCTTCATAATTCCAAGTAAAAATGATAATATCTTGAGTCATACCTCCTTGTTTCTGATGCTCAAACTTCATTTATTGGTGATTTGGACACCTAGCCAAAAATTTTGCAATATTCTTCTTCATTTCATTCATCCTATAGACCTCTCATAGGACACAATACATCTTGGTGTCTCCCAGATGAATAGGATATCGAAAACTTGAAGCTTTTGATAAAATATTTAGCCTTAACTCTGCAACATCTGGAACACACAAACGACCTTGGTAAAAAAAGCGCACAATTTTTCCCTTGAGAGAAAGCCTGAATGGATTTTTCTGAAACCGCCTTTTTCAACTCACCAATATTAGGAGCATTGTCTTGCTTTGGCTTAATATTTGACACCAGAGACAATTCTGGACCATTATGAAAAATGATACCTCCATCATCATAATCAACTAAGTAAACGCCCAAACAAGTTAGTCTATGCATATCATGAACCAACTCATTTTTATCATCATCAATGTTAGTAACACTACTCATGGACAATTGGCTAAAAGCATCTGCAACCACATTTACCTTACACATATGGTAAAGAACACTTATGTCATAATTCTTCAACAATTCAAGACATTTCCTTTGGCACAAATTAAAATCCTTATGTTTAAATAAAAATAGTAAGTTCTTAAGACCATTAAATACATCCACACGAACACCATAGAGATAGTGCCTCCTTATCTTCAAAACAAACACCACTACCACCAACTGTGAGTCGGATAATGCTTTTCATGAACCGTAAGTTGTCTACATCCATACACAATCACCATACCATGTTGCATCATAACCAAACCAAGATCAATCCTTGAGTCATCACAATACACAACAAAACCATTGGATCGTTCCTGTAGAGTAAAAACTAGGGTTGAAATAATCTAGTCTTCAACTCTTGGAAATTTTCTTCACAAGCTTCCGACCATTGAATTTTTTTACTTTTTTCTCAGTTAAAATAGTCAAAGGAGAAGAAATATAGGAAAATATTTCCACAAATCGTCTATTGTAAATGTCTAAACCAAAAAAACATTGAAATTCTGAAGGGGAAAGAGGTCTAGGCTAGTTCTTAACTGCCTTGGTATTTTTAGGATCAACTTGAATAACTTCACCCAAAAACAGTACGGTCAAGGAATGCAACCGACCTCAACCAAAACTCACATTTTCTAAACACAGTGAACAACAAATGATCCTTTAGGACTTGTAATAAAATCCTTAGATGATAAACTTGGTCATCCTCACTCCAAGAGTAAATCAATAAATCATCAATAAGCACAATCACAAACATATCAAGGTATTGCTTGAACATTATGTTCATCGAGTCCATTAATGTTGGGAGCATTTGTTTGTCCAAATGAAATAACTAATAATTTATATAAACATATCGAGTTCTAACATTCATCTTTGGAATGTCACATTCTCTCACTTTCAAGTTAGGATAACCCGATTGAAGAATAGCCTTTGAGAAGAAGACAGCACACTGAAGTTGATCGAACAAGTCATTGACCTTATGAATAGGATACATATTCTTTATTGTGACCTTGTTCAATTGTCGATAATATATATACATATGAAGAGAGCAATCCTTATTTCGAATAAAAACTATTGCACCAATGTATGGTTAAATACTTGGTGGAATGAAACCATTGTCCAATAGGTCTTTTAACTGATCTTTTAACTCTTATAGTTTTTTCAGAGCCATTCTGTAAGGAGGAATAGAGATAGCTTTTGTAAATGGAAGAAGGTCATTTCCAAATTCTATTTCCCTTTCAAGAGGATCACCAAGAAAATCCTCAAGGAAAACTTCTTAAAACTCATTAACAACTAAATCATACTCAAGAGTAAGGGGCTTCAAAATCCATATGCCTAATCCATACAAATTGATAGATACAACCCATAGAAATCATCTTTCTAGCTTTAAGGCACGAGATAAACCAACTTAAATGCGTTGAGTTACTATCCTTGCACTCTAAGACTAGATTATTTGGAAATTGAAATTTGACTACTCGGATTCTATAGTCAATAGAGGGATAAAAAGCATGAAGTTAGTCCATACCAAGTATGACATAGAAATCAATCATGTCTAAATCTACAAGGTAAACTGTGGTGAGTTTTATAGAAACATAGTTATGGAACTTCCCATCAACTCATTTAGAAATTTTCAAATAATCGATAGGAGTAGAGACTAAGAAAGGTTCTAAGAGGATTTCAAGGCCGACATCAAACTTCATGGAAACATAGAAAGCCACGAAAGACAAGGTAGCACCTAAATCTAGCAATGCATAAGCATCAAACTGGAAGACTTGTAACTTACTAGTGACCACATCTAGAGAACTCTCCTGATCATGGAAATTTTGAAAAGTGTAAAACTTGTGCAAATACTAACTACCACCAGAACGAGAAGATGAACCTTGTTGAGTCGGAGGATCTATAGAAGTACTAGGATGAGTATGACAACTATCTCTACCTTTGCTACCTTGTGACGGGAAATCTGTCAATATGTGAGACACCTTATGACAACCATCACATCCATCTAAATTGGCTAAGCATTTCCCTGTATAAATGATGCCAGACTTTTGGCAAATGGAGAAAGTCTGACCACTAGAAGCACTTCTTTGAGGCTTAAGATTAGAAACCAAATCCTTGTTAAACCTCTTTACCGGTGCATTAGATGAAGTTGGGCAAGAGAATTTCGTTCTTAATTGAGAATGACCAAAACCATTATCACAACACAAATTACCCCCTAGACGTGACATGGAAAATAAGATCAAAGAGAGCCTAAATAAGTCACTTGACATAAGCATGAAACAAAGATAACAACACAAGAAAATAAATGAATCATAAAGTGGAATTCAAGTTCTAAAAGCAATGTCTTACCACAAGATAATTTGAGAACAAGTACGAAAATGTGGAATCATACTCTATCTTACAACATGTCTCTACCAATCATAGGTATGGCTCAGACTAATCATATCTCAAAAAATAGACTTTAAAAAGAACATAAAACTAATAAGTGGCCTTGCCCTCGATCCATGAAGACTAACCAACCTGCAAAGAAAATGCTGATCAATCCACTAGCCACGTCCAGATGAAGGAATGTCAGACCATATATTGTGAAACAATATAGGCACAAGGGATATGTGTGGTAGTATTTAGAATGCACTAAAAATGGGAAAATGCATAAACATAAACATTAACCTGCTACGTTTAATACATGATAATGCATAACCAAGTAAAACATATAAAGCTTGATAAGAAAAAATCATAAAACATACGACAAGGTCGATGCATTATTTGAAAAACATTACATAAGCTTAAACCATAGTCGTTTGAGGAAATCATGACATAGTGAGAAAACCATATTTCTTTGTTTGAGGTTTACCATTAATCAAAATAAACCATGTTAGCTATACAATAGAGTTTGATGTTCTACTCCCCACCCAAAAAAGAGTGTCCTACTTGCCAAGGTAAGAATCATGTTCCTAAGCTTAGGTGAATCCACTAGCTAATGTCTTTCTAAGAAAAAGTCCTGCCGGGGGACGTAGTTATAGGATAAGGAGATTGCTACTTAAGACTTAGCTATCCTAACAGGTAAGCCTCCATCCTAAAGTCCACTCAATGCTAATTAAACACCCAACAAAAATAAGCATAATCATATCATAATCATAATACATAGAAGGGTAAAAATCTAGTACTACCAATATAATTATAAACTTCATATAACAGAATACCGCCTTTTAAAACCATGGTTTCATAACATATGCATAAAGACACTTATCTAAAGCATCTAAATCATGATCATGTTTCATAATGAGAATACTTCAATTGGAAGTAACATTTTCATAAAGCCATATTGATACTTTATCAACAAACCCCCTTGATTCCTAAAATCCCTCAATTCATGATACTTGCATCATCTGAAAACATAATTCATAATCATAAAATAGGCATATAACATGGGTTCATATGAAAATCATTGAAAATATTTAATTATGATCAAATCATGCATAATAAGATCAAATATATTTAGTTGAGTCATAAACAGTTGAACATATAAGAAAACATCCAAAACCCTATAATTTCGGTTAGAATCATTGAAGAGAAATTGATAATTCTTGGGACTCAATAGATGGAAATGGATCCATTGAACAACTTCCTAAATACCTTGATTAACCTAAGATTTTGAATGTAGAAGGAAGTTTGAAGATCAAAGAACCCTAGAAATTTCCCTTGAGTCCTTACGAGAAAATTTGGAGAGAAAACCTTCAGAGCTATTGGGGTTATTTTCTGAATCAGAGGGAATAGATAATTTTTTAAGGGTACAATTAGTTATAGGACTAAGAAAAATGCTAGAGATGACACTGTTTAGGTTTTAATAGTGTAAGAAAAGATCCAAATAACCTCGAACTAAAACTTTCATACTAACCTACTAACCCATGCACAGTCCGTAAAAGCTCCCACGGATCATAATAGCCAATCATAGGTCACATTACTAGAGACCAAAATCCTTAGTCAAAACCACAAGCCATTTCCTATGGCCTGTCGACCACCCTACGACACATAAGTCCCTAAAATATAACAAAAGTCCAAAATATCTTCCCAGTCCAAAAACTTTCCACGAGCCATGATTTACAGACAGTATGGGCTTGTGTGGTCCGTACAGTTCACTCATATAACTTAAGGTGCTAAAATCACCAAGGTTTGATCTCCATCTATGTTCACTTCCTACGGTTCATAGAGGTTCATATGGACCATCTTGTTGGTCTGTAAACCTTCTTCTAGGACTTGTCAATTCGAAAAATTTCCTACTTGCTGCCACGACTTCCTCATATGGACCGTAGGTCCTTGAACAGTTCGTACATGGGTCCATACAAACTTGCACCAACAACCATTACTACAACTTTTCTTTCCAACTCAACTTATCAACTTCTGAAGTGTTACAATATCCACCCTTGGGAATATTCATGATTAAATGGGACTCAGACAATCATGAATACATTATGGAAAGAGATCTAACAACTCAACATGAATGAAATCATATTAAAAATACATAAAATCAAGGAGCAATCAACCCAAAGTTAAAAAATGAACTTTAAAACTTATTTCATTATCACAACCCAAGGTAGCCCCTAGGGGTAACATGGCATACAAGACCCTGAGAGGCCTTATACAAGACACTTAGCATTCATCATACAAGATAATAGAAATATAAGAGATTTAAAAGACAGTTTCAACACATAAGAGTTTATAAAACAAAGTGGAAGGCTAAGCATCATCTCAAAACCATCTGGTACATAAGAAGTTATTGGTACGTAGTCCGTACTTCAAGTTCAAAACTAAAAGTAAAGACAAAAGGGAAATAAAACTTTGGTCCTCGAAACATGAGGACTCATCAATCTTCAAGCTTCTACTATGAGATCTCTAGTCACGAAAGTGCGAATATGTAAGGTCGGTCCCTACATTTGGTGAACTTTAGGCAAGAGTATATGTTAGTACAAATTTGTACCAAGTATGATGGCAATGCATAAAATGTATTAAATCATGCTTAAAACGAGACATTTTCATGATATGCGATGACCAAGCAAAAACATTAAGTTAAGGGTTAGAAAACATATGTCATAAAACATGGTCAATGCAAGTAAATATCATCTTAAAACACATATGAGATACTTCTTGACGTAATTATGATTCATTAATATGGGGGTATTACCTTTAACCGACATGTAAGACCATGTGAGCTATTCACATGGAATATGGTGCGTACCCTACCTCAAAAAAAGGTGTCTTAACTTTCCAACGTAAGAACCATCAACTTCTAGCTTTTGTGGATCCACTAGATAATTTTTATCTAGACAACCTATAGTGGCACATAGTTTATGTGACATGGGTAATCTCCACTTGTCCAGTCAGTGTTAAGCATAACTCCCACAAAATATTCATTAGTCTTATTCATCTTTTCTTTGAAGGACTTCGATAATCACATCTAGTCTCTATATCATGTGACATGGGTAATTTCCGCTTGCCTCATTCTTGTAATAGCTCCTTAACTTTGATTCTTTTTAGGTGAGAAAACCTTTCAACCTTAGAATCCTTTATGAGAGCAAAACCATTCAGATTCATGCATGAGGTAATTATTTCAGAAATCCTATCACAACAATAAACAATAACAACAACATATATGCCTCACTCTCAAAGCAACTTACATCATATTTCATCAATTTGATAAGAACATGCATATTTCCATAATTCACCTTTCGTAGTTTAAAACCAACATTCAATCATCAATTTCTAGAAACCGTGGTTTAACCATGGGTTCATGTGGACTCATCTTCAAAACACGGAATCTTCACAAGTCATGCATAATAGATTATAAAATAATCAATAAATCAACATTGAAAGGAACCCATGATATAGAAGAAAATCCTAACTAAATTTGGGGATTTCTACCTTTGTAAATTGGAGAATTTAGGAACTCCGTGGAGGAAAGGGCTCCATGGATGAAAACTATCATACCTCAACGCCAAAAGATTGCCTTCAATGGTGGAATTGGAGGCTTGACTTGAAACCCTAAGTTGACTCCTTCTTCTTCAAGCTTTCTAGTGAGATAAATATTTTGGAGTGGCAGAGTGGTTCTTCTTTTAAAAATTTGAGAGAATGATTTCAATTAGGGAAATTTAGGGGTAAAAAGACTTATATAGGGCTTTAGATTAAGGGTATAACCACATAGGATTAGGCTATAATAACAAGAAAAAGACCCAAAAGCCCTTAAGGAAAATAGTTGCTGACCTCACCCACAGCCTAACCCATGGTCCATTAGTAAGACCATTGTCACGACCCGAGAGCACCCCCTAGTTGTAACACGGTGTACTCGACCCCGAAGGGGGTCTAATATAAGCCTCATAGCATTCTTGAACATAAGAACATAGGAAAATAGAGGAGAAAGAAAAACTTTCTTTACAATTGAAGACATTTTCATTAAAAGCAAGCGGAAGACTTTCTAGACTTTATATACTATGTGTCAAACCATCTAATACTTTGAATACAACAATGGGACTTAGCCCATACAAACCTTTAACATAAACTAAAAGACATAAAGGAACAAAGTGGTTATTGTCCTCGAAACTATGAGGACACACCAAGTCTTCATCTTTGATGTTTATCGTGACCAACGAGACTAAGATACGGTATGAGTGTATACGATCATCGATAGTATAGTAACCCAACTAAAGGTTAGGGTTGTGTCCCAAGGGAGTGGTTGTGAGAATTGATAGAAAAATAAAATTTAGCTCTAACTAGTCATAGCTAAAGACATTAACGAGCAAAAACATAGTAAATTAAAGGGGGTGACACAAAAGTGTCAAATATCAATTGGGGGTTTTGTCACAAGTAGTAAAAACAACAAAAATTAACAAGAAACTCAAGTATGGGGAAATGTTCTTGGGGTGTGACTTCAATACAAGTTGAGATAAATCGTTGGGTACATGCTTTCGATAGAAAATTTGAAAGATAATAGTGACTAGGGTAAACTTTATATGGAAATAAGTTCCCTCTCGGGCAACTTACCCCGTTTCAAATGGGTTCCTCTAGGACACCCATTTGCCACATGAAGACCATCTTACGCCTTACCCACTCACTCTCTCGAGTTGAGTGTTAGGATATGGGACTAGGGCTCACCATCTCGGGCTGAACCTCATGTCGACCCACTCCTTAGGCCATCGGTCCAGTGGTCTTGGTTTCGCGACCTCCCTCTCGAGCAAGACGAAACCACATGGGTGGTTTTGTATTTGAAACTACAAACCCATTAAATTAAACCACAACCACTAGGTGAAATCACCATTAAAATACATCTAACCTATCAGCAAGCAAGACCCAACAACAATATCGACACATATTTGCTAAATCACACCCCAAGAATGGGGTTTTTAGCCACACATCAAGAAATAACAAAATACACCTAAAATGATACTAATCAAATGGGTATAAGAAATTAAACCTTGATTTAAGAAAATGGAGAATAATGGAGAAGACCCACTTCCAACTTGGGGAAGATGAAATCCTTCTCTCTTCAAGTCTCCCACAAAACCCTCTCCAAATTTGAGACAAAATATCTAAAAAGTACTATTCTATTACGAAAAATAATAATAATGATTCGGAACTCCGAAAATTAATAAAGATTTAGTATTTATAGCTATCAGAAATTAGTGCTAGAGGATAGTTCGGCGAGGTTAGTCGAGTTCGCCGAATGACTCGGCGACTCTTCCTTCTTCTATCGCATCGCCGTTTAGTGCTTGCATTCAGCATCTTCACGGTCTGGACCATTGGGAGGTATAGTACTGTTTCACAGAACTATTCGGCGAAGCGCCGACTACTCCTTTCATCGCCTTTTTGATCCTCTTCTTTCAGGGATTCACATACTGGAACAAAGGGCGGAGTTTGTCCTTTCGGTGAATCGCCAAATATGCTTGGCGATGCTCAGTCTTAAGCTTCTTCGTTCTTTACAGCCTTTTTGTTATTTTTTGCGCCTAAGTGTCCATGCTTCCACTAAAACTTCAAATACCTGAAACTTAAGAGTTTTCATCATATATTGAGACAAAATACGCATTCGAGGACACTTTATCTTTAAAAATAAAGCCCTAAATGATTCCAATTTGTGGACTCATCAATACCCCCAACTTAAACTTTTGCTTTTCCTCAAGCAATCTTAAGTTCAGTCGTTCAAAAAGGGTGTCTCAAACAGTGCTACACAAGACTAAATCATGAGTGGACACAAAAAGACTCAATTTACTTATGCAATGATCAATTGTGTACTCAAAGATTCAAGTTGTGACACACCATAACCAAAGTTTCTCATGCTCGCAATACTTGCTACATGTGCAAGTTCAAGCTCAACAAAAAGTATCTAAATGCCCTCACATGAAGAATGATTCCATATTAACACACTGAGGCTACTCAATTCAAGATCAGGAATTAGATGCAACGCTCACACTAAAAAAGAGGAACACAATGCATGTTTTCACCCATAGGTTTGCCCTTATTTTCCAATCGACTTTCGACTCGGCTTACTCAAGATCAAAAAGGTCTTTCTAAGGCTTGTAACGGGGATGAGTGCAAAGGTATGGTCATTTAGGCTAAGTGACTTTTCCTCGTGACATGTGGTATTCTCAAGTCTTTCCCTTCTTTTTCTTTATCAATTTTTTTTCTAGTGCTTCTAAGTTACATTTTTATTCACCTCCATGGATTGCTTGAAATCCGATTCCCTTCATACTTTATTCCACTTTTTTTTAAAAAAATTGAAAGGGTTCCATTTTTATGCAATACCATGAGTTAAGGGGGACTTTTCTTGCACTTCTTGACTTCTCCTTTTCCTTTTCACCGCACCCCCAACTTAGGCTTTTGGCCTAAGTTGACTATTCTCTTAAACCACAAATCAAGAGGATTATAGGTAGTGGGTCAAGTAAGGTCTAGGGTTCATCAAGGTTCTTCCAAAGAAAGGCAAGGTTCAAAGGGTGTTCAAAAGAGTTTCACATGCTCACGGGTAGGCCACAAAAGAGGTATATGTCAAATTTGGCTCACACCCTTTAAAGTTGCTTAAGATCATCTCAAGAGGACACCTTTATAAATCAATCAGACTAACATGACAAATTCTAGGTTTATTCATGCAAGTTTCAAAGCAAGCTAATTACACAAGGCATCGACACTTAAGTCAAATAAGACTACACACTTTCTCTAGTGTGCAACGGTCATTACAAAAGAAACAATTCGATAAAAGGCTAATCACAACGAGATGCAAAGAGTTCACATATTGTCTATGCAACTTCATTTGGCCTTATCGTAGCCATACATTCACGTTCGTTCAATTGAGAGAACTATTTAAATCATCGATATTGATCGAAAGCGAGACTCAATTTTTTACAAAAGAACATCCACATTCAACTCACGAGGACTGGCAAAAATGTGCGAAAAATTAAAAAACTTTTGGAAGGGTCAAAATCATTTGCAATTAAAAACAAAAGAGAGCCATGGGCTCAAACATCCACAACTTAGTTTTAAAAACACAATTAAAAACAGATAACCCAAATATAAACCAAAACACAATTATCTGAAACAAGCAAAACAAGGTGGGCCTCACCCCACCAGAAATAAGATCATTTGTCCTCAAATGGAAGTAATAAGAATCCAAAAGTAGATGTAAGCAAGATAGAGAGGAGGATAGAGAAAGGTCCTAGCTACGCAGTCTCTCTATCTGCTGGGGCATCATTGCCCAGAGTAGTCCCAGATGGAAAAGCAGTGCCAGATCCACTAGGAGCTGGTGTGGACCTCTTGATCAGCGATGTCTGGTTCACTGGCTCCATAACTGTCTCTACTTGATCTGGCAGATCTCTTAATATGCTCGCATATTAGCTCTCTCTTATCTCCTCAACATGTGCTGCTATCAACTCCTCGTCAGTTTTTGCATTCGACTCTGCCTGTGTTGCACCGTCCCTTTTCACATCTCCGTTGTCACAGGAACATCCTTAAAATCGTCTCTCTCTATGAGTGAAGTGATGTCGGTAGACTTAAGGTAATCTACATCGTTTCTCGAAGTTGCAATCTCGGCTTTTAAAGCCGCCATCTCAAAGGCGTCTGCTTGTCTACTTTCGCAAGCAATGACTCTCACTGTCAAGGCATCAACAGCTCTCTGAAGTGGGGTGAGTGCTGCTAGTATGGCCCTATCGATGATCCCTGGAACAGACCTCTCTAGTCGGGTATCTCTCACATCAACTGAATAGGCCAACTGCCCCATCTTCAGGATCATGGCATGAGTGATCCTGGCAGGCTGGGAGGATGAGGAAGCACCTGGAACCTGTGATGAAGAAGAAGAGGGAGCTAGTATACCTGAGGGCTCAGCAGCCGGGGTGGGCGATGGTGTCTCTGCGGATAATGAGTCAACATTGACCTCTGGAGAAGTGTATGATGGGGCTGCTCTTCTCCTGTCATCCTCTTCTCGTGTAAACTCTGCCTCTATACGCCGGATATCAGTGGAGGAAGATGGAGTGACCTCTATATCTCTAGCAGGCTCTGGGTCACTCCAGCACGCCGGCATAACTCAGTAATCAGAACAGGAAATGGCAGGGATGTCTGTGTCTGTTTGGCTCGCAAAGCCATCTCCTGTGAAACCAGTAGTCCCAGGTCGATCCGCCTCCTAGCCATGATAGAACCATGGCAAGCTGCCTTAGGATGACACATAATGGACTCGTTCTGGGATGGCATGATAGTGCTGCTGATGAAGCCAAACCAGTACCGGGAGGCGATGTTCATATTCCTGTTCTTAATAGGAGCTCCCGCATCCAACCATCTCGGGGTGATGTCAGAAATCATCGAATATAACCAACCCTTCAAGCCATCTTGGGAAGGAGCAATAGGCAATCCTTAGTAGGGCAATATTGAGTGCAGCGGTCGATCCAATACAACATTAATATACTCGCTATGACTCCTTGCCTCTCACTATAATCGAGTTCATTGGTCGGAACACACTATCCTTTTTCTTATTTTTCGGGACCAACTCCCCATAGGCTAAGAACAATTCCCGGACCCATGAAGGAATATAAGGGCCTCGTGGCCTAGTGAACTGCTCGAACTCATGATACTTGATCGTGTCAAGCACCTCAACATGCTTACCTTCCAAACCCTCCACCGATAGTAACTTTTCTTCTAGAATGGTTCTTAAATCAACGCCTTTTAGTCTGTTCAGTAACCTGGGTGGAGGTGGAGGTTCAGGGAGTGCAGGAGCCATTAGAGGTGGTGCTGGAGTGGGCACTGATTCCGTAGTTAGGGGACTGGCAGCCGAAGGGGTTCCGGTGGCTGTGGGCTAATTTCTAGCCCTAAGTTCCTCCCTTTGATTTGTCAAAAGTTACTCATCCTCCGGCTCAAAAACAGTTGGTTCAACATTTGTGCCCTTTCTAGCGATGTGCTTTTTTCGTTTACCTTTATCTCCCGATGGGAGATCTTGCTTTCTTTTCTTTGAAGGACGTGATCCTCCTTCATAGATTGTAATTCCCGTTGCCTTTTTTTGAGGTGGTGCATTTAGGTTTGTGCGTACCATATATGCAAAATGTTGTGATTAGTCAGAAGATCAATCACACTAAAACACAGAAAATCTGAAGCAGAAAGGTTCACCGATCAGTCGGCGAATCGCCAAATCTCTTTAGCGAGATAGGTTGAACTCACCGAAGGGATTAGCTTGAAATCTAGGCAAATAAGCGATGAAAAATTCTATTTGGTGAGACGCCGACTACTTTCGGCGATGACGAAGTAGTCCACCAAAAGATACAATGAAAGAGGGTAGAGGAGGCATGAGAAGGGCGGTCTGAAGTCCTAATGGCGATTCGTTGACTACTTTCAGCGACCATGGATGTGTCCGCCGAAAGTTATAGATCTCTCAGCGCAATAGACATGAATGAAGAGTAGTCGAACCGTCGAATCATTAGTCGAACCGTCGAACCATTTGGCAAGCACGACCCAACTCGCTAAATGATTCACTGTGCCTATTTTTCAACCCACTTCTTAGAATCGACTATACAAGCACTGAAAATGAAATTAAAGCATGCAGACATGAAATTCACACAAGACCTATACTTCCCATCATTCTGGAATACTCAGACTTCTTCCAGTCCAGCCAAATTTTAGCCATTTAACTACGATCACCCTTAGGAATGTCGTCACCCATTCTTTGATTGAGCAACTTTTTTTATTAAGCACAAATGTGGCCTTTTTAGGTGTTACCCAACCAATACAATGACAATCAAGTGGCACCCATTTCAATCGCAACCAAATTAAAGCACAAACAACAAGGCATTCAGTTATTAAAATATTTCAGGCAACTAAGTTCGAATCATAGATAGCATATCAACTTATCAGAGAGGCCAGCACACGTCAGCTTGATACTACAATTGCAAAAGAGTGCAAAAACTTTTAAGATAAATTCGGTGTTTTATTGGCTAACCTTTAATGACGATCAAATTTCTTTTTGAAACGCTAGGAAGGAAAGAGATCCAACCCCAAGCACTATTTACCAATTGAAATACTAATGGAAAGGTAAAAATCTAATAAAAAGGACCTTTTGTGTGATTTTGAGGAGTTTGAGACGAGGTAAAGTGAGAGATTCAAACATTTTGACCTTCTGCCTTTATATAACCATTTCGTTCTCTATCATTTGGCGACGTTCGTCTTATCGGCGATGCGCCGAACGCATACTTACCTCGCCTAGTTTGACAGGACATCCCTTATTTTGGGGTCCCATCGCGCCGGAGATGTAGGAGAGAGAGAGGAAAAATGCTACGAGAAATAATAGTTTCTTATGATTCCAACATATTATGATAGGTAAGGATTGAAAAATAAGTTTCTGCTCCTTATTCTTATCTTTCAGTCCCCACCAGGTTGTCAAGAGATTTCTCAAAGTGGATTGATTGTGGATAATACCACCAGTTGCTACAAAATATTTCCAAATGAAGCTAGAAAAATTGCATGTGACTAGAATGTGCTCAATGTCATCACATCCAGGCTTAGTACAATAGGAACAGTGGACTGGTGCAGCTCTAAAAGAAGTAATATTGTCATTTGTTGGCAGTTTGTTCCTTAAAGCTTCTTGTTTAAAAGACTTAGAAAAGTTCTCATCCAAAATACTAGCAAGGAAATGACATCTTACTTATCAGATTGGTTTGATTGAAAAACCATATTTAGCTAAAAGCCTGTTTCAAGACGTTCAACACCTTGTTTAAAGAGGTGCACATGACTGAGTCCACATGGTTGATACAAGATACACAGATCAGGGATGAGCTGCACATTTCCATATCCGAAAAGTTTATTCCTGTTTATAGATCTTTTCTTGGACGGTTTAGGAGCCATATAGAAAGTAGAAGGCATCCAGAAAACTATATCAAGTAAACTGTGGAGGACCTAGAGAATGTTGTCTTAGCTTTCTTTGAGGGGTACGCTACGTCACAACACTTGAGAAGATCTCAGTGAAGGAATATTAGTTTCAACAGTTAGTACTCTAGGACATTTTTTGAATTTTTTTCATCGAGTTATTTAGGGACTGAGGTTATGGCATTCTAGTGTTTCTCGAGTTTCTGCTTTCAATTTTAGTATTCAGGGTAATGAGCTACTAAAAACATTAGGAAGATCAACTGTATCTATCAAGAAGGGTCAGTGCCTCATGCCTCTAAATGCTTTGCCCTGTAAGTATGTTGTGGTATTTCTTTCATACTTTTACACTTTATCCATAACTGGACTATTGTATTGATTTCTTTCTTGAAATTTTATCATAATCACGATTTTGTTAACTTTGGTCCAGAATTTAGTTTAGCTTAGATGACTTCTACACTGCTATGATATTGTCCTTTGTAATATCATCTAGTAAGTTTATCTTAAATACACTACTACGACGATGTTGCTTACTACTGTCTTCTTATTGTTTTTATATCTCTGTCTTTCTCAGAAATGAAACAATTGTCCGTGAATTTTTAAATTTTACGTGGGAAATTTGTGGGGAATGACTAATTATCTCACTGTTTGATGTATGACAATGCAGTTTCCTGGATTGTTTGTTGTTAGTTTGTACTTATTTTGTTTTCTCAGCTTAGACGACTAGTGTGGTGGTGCTTATTAAGCTATTCTGGGTAAAAGGTACTAACTAGTTCTGTTGATATGATTTTCTCAATCATGGAATGCTTGAATTGGACATATATCATGAAAGTTGTGCCGGACAACATGCCTTCTGGTTGAAACTCTGATGTGTGTTGCATCTGATGGTCAGAACTTACAAGGTGTGCCTTCTAATGTTACAGATCTTTTTTCTACCTCTTCACACCCCATGTACTCCCTGTTTCTAATGTATCAGTTTCCAACATATCATGTATTACATAAAAGAGAAAGAACAAAGTCAAGGGTGCAAAAGCTTTTTGAGATACAAGAGATTTTCTGCCTAGTTGAATTAGTATGATTGTTAATACCTTAGTCTTTGGGTTTATAGCTATTCATTTCACATGCAGCTTATTGGTATGTTTCCCTAGAGGATCTCGAGCCCTTGTGTATTTTCAAATGTGCTCTTCTTTAATATTGATTTATCGTGTATAACCATGCAGTCGTATTAATATGCATCTTAGTGACACTTCTACAATGAGCTTGTCCTTCACTTGTAGGTTAATAACTTGATATTTAGTATGCCAAACTATATTACTTTTTTCAATGATTACGTATGCATTGTGATGAAGTGTATGTACCTCTTAGCTAATCTTTGCTTCACAATATTTACGTTTGATGTACTATCAGAATAGTCAATGGACTGATTTCCCTGAGAACATTAAGTTAATGGCTAAGAAAGATCTCCGGATAAAGAGATCTGCGACGGAGGTGGTGTTCAATGGTAATAACTATGTGTTATATTTCTTCGATATGATGCTTTTGGACCTGAAGTCAGGTATGCAGCAACCTATTGCATAGATTGATGAAGCAGGCAGGTGCTTTTTCCTAGAAGTCTTTGTTTATTGCGATGAGCTGCATGGCTTCCTTCTTAGTTATGCTTGGCTTCCTTCTTCGAAAGGAACGATTAAGAGTATTATGAAGTATGGGCTTGCTATTTGTTATCCATCCAGAACCAACTCCAGTTACGACATTGGTGTTCATCTTTTCCTTGCTATTTGTATTGAGATAAGGTAGTGTTGTTTCCACCATTTGATTTTCAATCAAACTGATTTTTTGTGCAATATGGAAAAGTTGAAGGAGGACATTACAGGTGCATTTAAGAAACAATTTCTTTTGGTCAGTAGAACATGTAACGATACGTCAGCTATATTTTTCTGAAAATAGTTGGGTAGTGACAACATTCACAAACCTCAAGGTTTAGTCAATTTATAATTTCCCTAATATTTGTCATCTATAATAGAGGAATATCAATCAAGTTTGTTAGTTAATGGTTTCTGGTTTTTTCTTTTCGTATGGTACCTGTCTATTTTCCTGAACGATAATTAGTTTGAACTTTCACAGAAGATCCTACTTGTTGGTATTCCGATTTAATAGTAGAATGAATTGTTTTTGGTCCAGTCAGTGTCAATGATCTCCCACATTGTTCTATCCATTTATTAATTCCATTGTGCTTGTCAAATGTACGAGCCTGACATGTAAAATCTTCGAATAATGACATGTGTTTATATAGCTGTTGCATTCTGCTATAATATAGTCAGGTAAATTCTTAAAAGAGTTGATAACACAGTTTTGCTGATCTTTGTCCCATCTTGTACTTCTGTTAGGAAACAATGTATTTTGTTCGTTTTATTGCTCGTGATCCTTATTCTCGTTCACATCATTATTCTCAATGTTTAAGTCCATCATCTCCTGTACAACAAAGTGATAGAACATGTTGTTGTCTCATGTTTGCTACTGTTAACGTCCAAATGTTTTTTTCCTTCATCTTGTTTAGTTGTTGTTTCACCTGGTTAGTCTCCTTCTCATTGTTTTTCCTTTTTCCATTCTTCCTTTCCACATGTTTCTAGCCCTCTTCTATTTCACTAGTTAAGACCTCTAGATCTTTTTTGCAGTTCATATCCATATGCATCTCATTTTGCTGAAGCAAGCTCTGATTATCAGAAAAAGTTTCAGCAGTCATACCTGGATTTTGCGTGGTCTCTTCGATTTTATGCTTGTCATTGTTGTTCTCTTTTTGGGATTCAACTTCTTTAATATTTGCTCTGTTGAAGTTCTGTTTTTAACAGAAGTACAAGATGTAACAAAGACTGAATACTATCATGGTTAGTAGCTCCAAAGATGTCATTTTAAAAAATAAAAGCTAAGTCATCTGAGATGTTGCTGAGGTCTGTCACTAACAACAACTTGCTTTCCTTTGTCTTGGTGTCTTGGTGTTTGCAGTAGAGTGTCTTGGTGTTGTTGGAGTTGAGTTTCCTCTTTTTCCATCATCCTATATTACAATTTACAGATGTCTTATGAACTACAATGGTATCTACTTCTTAGCTGTAAAGTGGGACAGTCTTTTAGGACTCGAGTACTTGCACTGAATTATCTTAGGATCAAGCTATGAGATTAGTCCTAGTAGAAGTGTCTGCTGAAATAAAATGTGAAATAGCTCTGCATTGTTCTATGTAGTAAGATAAAGATTTCTAGTTATGAGTATTTAATCATTTGGAGGTCAATCATCAGTAATTTCAGCTCATCTGGAAAGAAATTAACATATCAATTACATTTAATCTTAGACTTGGCAACAACTCATATACACTATACCCATGAAGATACCCTTCTCACTTGTTTTAGAGAAGATTGCAATATTGCTTCCCTTTCATATGACAACTCTCTCAACTTCCACTTTCCAGTACTAGGTAACCAAATAATTTTATTATAGTGATTTATATGTGATCGAAGTGACTTGATTGTATAAATATCTTTTACGATGTTAAGTAACTGTGCTGGTAAACTGAGTCTAAGATGTGTGTGGCACTTCACACTTTTTCCTTTAGGAAGATGGAGGAAAAAAGTACATGTCTCTTTTTTGGGTTATAGTAACTTAATACTTTTATTAGACAAGACCCTTCACTCCAACATAACTTCTATAACTGCTGTAATCTGATTTGTTGTACATGATTTGTTTTGAATGTTAATTTCTTTTTAAATGTGTAGGGAAATAGAGGTGATCAAATTTGAAGGGTCGCCACAAGTCAATTTGATTTCATTGAAGTGGAAGTGGATAATGAAGAGTTTTTGAACTATTGTAAAAATTTAAATACATTATATTTGAATTTGTGAAATATATTCATTGCTAGAATATATTGAACTATTGTAAGAGTACTTTTTGAACTATTGTGTACACATATTTAGAATATTGCTTTATAAGTATGTGTATGTACACAAGACATACTATCTTTTGAAGTTTATTGCAAATCTTTATATTTGAATTACTTATTAGCTAATTTAATGTTTGAGATTATTTATTGCAAAATAATATTGGTGTTTTTTAATTAGAAATTGTGGCATATAAATATT